>JAHWFO010078753.1:639375-656878 GCA_023313115.1 Rhysida immarginata | reverse complement strand
CTCACAAGTCCACACAATGCTTGGTTATGGATAGGCTGAAATCAGCAGTGTTACAAATACTAGAGAAAAACACATAACCGACTATGTCACACACTAAATATTAGGAGAAATATCTTCAATAAAATTATGCCGTCCATCGAAACATAGGTATCAATCATGTCCAGGAGCTTTGACACAATGTACATCTACAGGATATAATTAGCAATTTACAATTTCTCTAATATTACATAAAGTTAAGATAAATTCAACTTTGAAGAAACCAAACTGGATCTATGTTACTAAAGACTTTCATAAAATTAACTTTGAAGAGCTTAACACAAGACTTCAACATACTCGAAACACAGGATTAGCACAACACATCTTCCATGACAATCACTCACTTCGCACCACCTTCACACTAACACATAATAAGGGCGACGAACAACCCTATCACTTATACATAGTACTTACAAGATCAGTTCCACCTCACCATGATAGGCAGGCTTTCCCTTTTGAAGAACAATATCCGGATGAGGACCATGAAAAGCTTCAGTAGTGCTTCCATGATGCTTTAAATGTCCACAGACACAAACATGGTTGGTACTATAAATCCAGTGGAGTCTCACTGGCATGCCAAAAATTCTGCCATTGCACACACATTGCACATCCCCATCTCAAACGCCATTTATCTCAACATACTCTTCAGGCACACGGCTCAGATACGAAAAGGTTTATAGAGCTTCCTAAACCTACTCCGATTAGAACTAACAATCACTACTTTCCCTTTTCTCAGAGGTATATTGGCATCATCCAAAACAACATCCGGAGTTAAATCTTCATCCAGGTTTGTAAACCGTCATTGTAGACCGTTTACGTTTTGGCCATTTTTCAAAATAGCTGGCAGCTTATTTAAAGCAGAGCAATGGAAGTTCATATTACGGAGGATATCGACTCTAAGGATCCCCTCATATGGCCGGTCTGAAAGGCTACACAAAAGAAATGCCCGATCTTTTAAGTATCCACCTTTGTTTACAAACCCCAAGCTTAACAACCTTACCTGCTTTCATAATATTACCATCTACAGTTTTTACTTGAATATCCCTGGGATACATATTCACACACGGTAGTTCTCGGCAAGCCTCCTCATCGATGAATGAGACCTACCTGTGATCCCATGTCAATAAACATACGAAGGAATCTTCCCTGGATCTGCACAGTAAGATGGCATAAATTATCTTTATCGCATGCCACCACCACTACATTCGAGGACCTGGTTGATGCTCTAACTGGGGCGTTTTCAGATTGGAATCTCCTTGGACACCCTCTGGCCATGTGTCCCTCTTCATTACAGAGGAAACACCTGAATTTTCTGACTTGTGGCCCCTCTTGTGGTTTTGTCATACAAAATTTTGTCATCCTATCTGCCATCTATTTCATTGATTTACGAAGTTCATCTATTTGGCTCTGAAGACTCCCTTGATTATATGAACCCAACTTCTCGTTTGAACTCATACGGTTATTTGCCTTAAGCATATTCTCAGTATTTAGTGCTGCGTTTTTTTCAAACATTCACTTAAGCTGTTGTACCAAATAGGACTCACTGCATTTCTCAAAGCTTGTTCTCCATTTCTTCTGACTGTAATGCAAACCTAAGGACATCCTTATAATTCTTCGGGTCAGCCACCATCAACACCTTCTTATGTGTCATTAGCAAACTATTACAAAAACGTTTCAGAAGGAGAGCTTCTCGTTTTTCTTCAAACAATGGGTCTGATTTGACGAATCTATCAGCGGCCAACTCTAGGCGATTTGCAAAATTGGTCACAGTTTCCTTGCGCTATTGCTAACCATTATGTAATTCTTTGAGAAAGACACGATCGGGTTTAGTATTTTCAAAGATTTTAGTAAGCCTGCTCTTCAACACCAGGTATTCGCTCATATCAAAAAAATTCAAATTTTCGGCTCGTTTTGCCGCAGTGCCCTTAAGTTTGACTTTTAAAATATTGAGTTTTATACCGTCACTCCATCCAGCAACCTGGACGATTGCTCTCAAGTATTTAGAAGAAACCCAGTACATTTATACTCCCATCCTCTCCAGTAAATACAGGAATGGCGCCTGAGAACCATAGCTACCATTGGCGCAGCTGTTTCCTCAGATGAAGATTGTGCCTGTTCTCTAGATTGCTTAGCAAGTGGCATATTAACTTAGGCAATTTCTTTTAGGGATAAATCCCAACAGTGCCTCCACTGTTATGCGTCCGGTCTGGGTGCGTTTATTCCCAGTACAGAGACGCCAGGAATAATCCAAGGTTCATTCACCCTAACTTACTGTGTAGCTGTTCAACAACAGCCACACACAGCATTAAATTTTAGAATACTTTTATTTGGGGAATACAGACGGAGTGTCTTTCCCACTAAAGCCTAACATACAGATTAAGTTACTTTGTCTTCGTTCGACTGATCCAAGTTCTCAAGTGCAGGAGCAAAGTTCATACATGAATTCGAGGTATGCAATTCCTTGGCATACTTCTTTGGCAACATTGCAGAAATGGATGCTCATAAATAGAAGGAATGGTGTATTCTTACACGTTGCAAGGTAAAAAAACATCACAGTAAAACAATTAAGAGAAAAAACATAGCAACGAATTATTGGGGAGAAACACTTTACAACTAGTAACAATAATAATTGATAGTTATTAATTAAAAATACAAAATGAATAAAAAATAAGATATAATAAACAAAAATAATTAAAAATAATACATAAAATCAAAATAAAAATAAAAAACTCTATTTTGATTTTATTTATTATTTTTTAATTATTTTTGTTTATTATATCTTATTATTTATTCATTTTGTATTTTTAATTAATAACTATTATTTATTGTATTCCAGGGTTTTTGTGTCTCGTCCTTCTCTAAATTTATATCTGTAACAATAATAATGCGTTAAAACAATGTCTTTTAAAATCCTAGCATTACTCAACACGTAAAAATTAATAATTGCAGTTAACACAAGAAATTAGCCAGAAGGGCTGAAAGAAAATATATTAATTTGGAACAAGAAATATGTGAGGGCTACTACACTTTCACATATACCTTCCACCAAAAGATCAAAAACCAACACAAAAACATTTCATTAAGTTAATAACACCAAAAGCACTTCCAAACTCAATTAAAACTAAGCAGTCACTTGTAAAGTTACTTTCAATCAAAGTTACTGTGGAAGAAAACACAATTATTAGATACCCACTGGTGTTAGCAGAACACCTTACTAACTTCCATATCTAATATACTAATTCTCTTATCCGTTGATCCGTCCCTCCGAGGCCAACAAAGAAAGTTACAACAATCCGTCCGAAGTCAGGGATTGTTATGGCAAGACAATACTCCGTCATTGTTATTTAATAAAATAAATAAACTGAAAAAATAATAATTCTCTTGGTCTGTCCAAAGCCAGGGAGTGTCGTGTGGTAAGATATTACTCTTAAGGTCAGTATCTTTTGCACGAGAATAGGTAGCCAGTTGAAATTTTCACAGAGTATGTGTTATTATGGCAGACTGTCTTACAAATAATAAAAAATGCAAGCTTTTTTTTATTTTATTTTATTTGTTTGTTTTTTTTTATTTTGTTCTAAAAACGGTTATACATACAAGCGTCAAACTTGGCATAATTGTAGTTCAAACTCTAATGTATTACCACAAACTGGCCAAGTGTGAGTTGGACTTGCGCAATGCCAAACATAAAATCTTTTTTCAGGTGATCTGTCAATTTAATATTTGAAAACTTTTTGTTCAGAGCGCTTATTTTATAAATTTTGACACTTAAACTATTATAGATTATACGTTTATAAAAGCCAAAATCGAGAACACAGTGCCACACCCTCCAGAACCTGGCATATTTTGGTAAATATATTATAAGTTGGTACGGAACCCTCGATGCGCGAGTCCGACTCGCACAAGCCCAATTTATTTTATATGTAGATGGCCAGTAGCCTATAGTGTTGCAGAATATAAGTTTTGAACACCATTGATGATCCATTTTCATTTATTTACCCTTCAACCTATACGGTTGACACCGGTCATGCAACAGGTAGAATTTCTATATATATACTTATATATTCCATGTAATGTAATATCATATCATTTAGATCCAAATTTTATATAAATCTTCATCCACATGGGAAAATAATCATTTATCAAGGGACCAGCAAATATCTTGGATGCACTATGTTCGTAAAAGAGGAAAACTAGCGTACAAAATGCAATATAGCAAACACTTTCATATTCTTGGCATTGGGCCAATAATAGGAATATAAAAAGGCCCAATGCCAAGAAATTTTTCTTTGGTCCACTAAATATCAGGAGAAATATCTTCAATAAAATTATGCCATCAATCGGGACATCGGTACCAATCATGCAATACTTTCCCAGGAGCTTCGACACAATGAACATCTATAGGATATAATTAGCAATTTACATTTCTCTAATATTCCATAAAGTTATGATAAATTCAACTTTAAAGAAACCAAACTGGATCTATGTTATGAAAGACTTCCATTAAATTAACTTTGAACAGCTTAACACAAGACTTCAACATAAAGGAAACACAGGATTAACACAACCCATCTTCCATAACAATGTAGAAACAGTTCACTCACTTCGCACCACGTTCACCCTAACATATAATAAGGGCGGCGAACAACCATAACACAACATAGTACCTAGAAGATCAGTTCCACCTCACCATGATAAGCAGGTCTTCAGTAGTGCTTCCACGATGCTTTAAATGTCCACAGACACAGACTTGGTTGGTACTATAAATCAACCGGCATCTCACTGGCATGCCAAAAATTCTGCCCTTGCACACCCATTGCACATCTCCATCTCGGACATACTTTATTTCAACATAAGCCCAGGAACACAGCTCACGATATAAAAAGGTTCATAGAGGATCCTAAACAAACTCCTATTAGGACTAACCATCACTACTTCCCTTTTCTCAGAGGTACATAAGCTTCATCCAAAACGGCATCCTGAGTTAAATCTTCATCCACGTTTGTAGACCGTGATTGTAGACCGTTTACGTTTGGGCCATTCCCCAAAATAGCTGGCAGCTTATTTAAAGCAGAGCAATGGAAGTTCATATTACGGAGGATATCGACTCTAAGGATCCCCTCATATGGCCGGTCTGAAAGGCTACACAAAAGAAATGCCCGATTATTCAAGTATCTAACTTGTATACAAACCGCAAGCTTAACACCCTTATCTGCTTTCATGATATTACCATCTACAGTTTTTACTTGAATATCCGTGGGATATACAGGGTGGCCCAGATTAATATATACAATTTTTAACAAGGCCGTATGCCTTAAGTATTTTAATACCTGCGTATAACTATGGTGGAATACAATGTCAAAGGATCGAAGAACAGAGTCACACTCTGTTTTCCTCGGAGTGGTCCACCATGCGGCCCTCCATGGCGATACAAGCGTCCAGTTGCAACTTCACGTTGTCACAGGCCTTCTTGCACATGTCTAGGGGAATTTTGCGAAATTCCTCCGTTATTGCTTTCCGAAGCTCTGGAATGTTATAGATCCTATGGCGGTAGACCTTGTCCTTGAGATATCTCCATAACCAAAAATTGAGTGGGGTGAAATCGGGTGATCTGGGGGGCCACTCAACTGGACCGCGTGTGCCGATCCACAGACCTGGAAATGTTTGATCCACCCAACTCCGCACAGTGAAAGCATAATGCGGTGGTGCCCCATCCTGCTGCCACCACATGGTGTCAAAATCATCTCGTTGAGTCAATAGGGGATACACAGCGTTCACCAGAAGGTCACGGTAGCTGTCTCCTGTGATTGTGTCCTCAAAGAAAAATGGGCTGAGCAGTCCATCGTAACTTATGCCCACACCATGACACAAGGGCTCTGGTTGTCTACCTCCAATTTAATGTGTGGATTGGTTGGATGCCAATACACGCAGTTGTGGCAGTTCACATATCCTGAGACGTGAAATTTTGCCTCCTCACTCCATTCCACATGGCGAGCTGACTCAGGATCGTTCTCCAGCATTGCAAGCCAAACTGATCTTTCCGAAGTAGATCGTTGTCAAAACAGTGGTCTTGGAATATGACGATGATCATTTTCTCCAAATGACTCTAGTTCACTCCATCTGGTTTAACAGACAGTCGCCCACGCAGGCATGCCATAGAGGAGTATGGTCCGGATAATCGATTTGTACAGAAGTAGCTTGTTGTCAATGCTGAGGGTGCTGTTGCGAACCATGAGAGCTATGATACTGTACTTAGCCCTCTTCGCTTTGTTCAGAGCATAGGACATATGCCGGTTCCATGAGAGTCTTGAGTCAATGATATCTCCCAGATACTTGTAGTTGTCCACCCAGTCCAGTTTCTTATTGAACAGAACAAGAGAATCTGTTGAGCTTCCTATTGAGGTACAAAGCCTTGCACTTTCCGACGTTAAGGTTCAACTTCCAGCAGTTAAACCAGTCTTCGAACTGCTTCAAGGCGCACTGCAGCCGAGTGATAACGTGATCTGGCTGGTGTGCCCATGTCATAATGGCAGTGTCATCCGCATAAAAATACAGATTACAATTATCGGGTTTCTGGAAATCATATACAAAGTAATTAAATAGCACAGGCCCGAGGACAGAACCCTGAGGGACACCGGCCTTTACAACACGGAGTGTGGAAAGATTTTCTCCAACCTTGGCTTGATAGGATCTGCCGTCAAGAAAGGATTTCACCATCAAAATCAAATCGGCAGGGAACCCGTCTCTGATCATTTTGTAGACAAGGCCCTTATGCCACACTTGGTCAAAAGCTTTACTGACATCGAGAAATACCACCCCGCAGTACCTGGATAGGTTCAGGGGGTTGCTCAGGTCTTCAACGTGCCTCCATATCTGCATCGGACAAGAGTCGGCAGCACGAAAGCCAAACTGCTCTTCCCGAAAAAGGTCATTTGCTAGACAGTGATCTTGGAATCTGACGAGGATCGTTCTCTCCAACACCTTGGACATCGAGGGTAGCAAGCTAATAGGTAGCTCGCGGGAGTTGCAGGATTTTGCCCCTGCTTGGGGATACTCAACACAATAGATTTCTTCCAAGCCACAGGGAAGTAAGAAAACTTCCAGCAGTCGCTAATGATATTGGGAGAAAGTCAATGAAGTTCTTTGGGAGATTCATAAGGGCGTTATTACTCACCTTGTCTTTTCCTGGAGCCTTCTTCTTTTTCAGTTTACTTATGATGTTGGCGATCTCTCCAGCCTCGATGTTGTACTTCGTTAAATGCTGCGGGACTTCATCAAAGTTGACAATACCTTCTTCCACACGCTGAAACATGATTTGGCTCTCAGGCTTATCGTTGGAAGGAGTAACAAACTGCATTTCCAGTGAATCTGCAATGACTTGGGCCTTCTCCTGATCAGTTTGCACATAGTCACCTTGTGGAGTACTTAGTGGAGGAAGCGTATCATTCTTCCTCTTCTGTAAAGCTCTGACCATACTCCAAATGGAATTGTCGCGAGCCGACAAGCTTTTCAGTTTTTCATTCCATCTAGCGTCGCGAAGCTATTTTATATCCTCTTGGACTCTTCGCACTAGCCTGTTATACTTGGTTTTGAGCCAAGGTTCACGATAGCGTTGCCATAGTCTACGGGTCCTGTTTCTTTCAGAAATTAGGCGTTGGATTCCAGGAGTGAGTTGGATTCGATGAGGAGGATTATTCTCTGATGGATACTTACTACCTTCTATGGCACTGTTAATACATCTGGTGATGTCTTCAACACGTTGACTGATGTCCTCTGTACAGTAAGCAACGTCGGGATGGCAGCCATATTCCTTAAGAATATCTTTGTAGAGCTTCCAGTCTTGATGATGTATCAGTTCCTCTCGGAAATTTAAATCGACATTGTCAAAGTTCAACGCCACAGGCTTGTGGTCAGAAGAAAGGTCATCAATCGTGAAGATATTGTACGGTTTGAAGAAACCCTTCAAGAGCGAGATGTCCAAAACGTCACTACTAGGGGAGTGGTCGCAGTAGAAGGTGTCCTCCACAGGTCCAGCAGCGATGATATCATCTCTACCTTGTATGTACCTATAGAGAATCATGCCATTGTAATTCTGCGTTCTGGAGTTCCAGCTTGGGTGTTTGGCATTTAGGTCACCAGCTAGGACGACTGGAGTGTCACCACTGAAGAGTTCATCAAGCTCACTAATGTCAAGATAATGTTTAGGTGACTTGTAGAGCACCACGAACTTCACTTCACCACAGGAGACGTCATTGATAATGATGGAGGCCGATTCCATACCTGCATAAGACTTGGAGACTAATTCTTGGTGTTGAATTCCCTTCTTAATGATGATCGCAGCGCTCCCAGAAGCACATCTTGCAGCATTTGAAGCCATTCGATCCTTATGGTACTTGAAAAATGTACTAAAGGACGCCTTTATATAAAGTTGGCATAGGGAACAGTAAGATGGTATTGGCTGAAAAGCAGAAGAGGAATTTGATGACGTGTTGGGATTTTTGACAAAGCCCCGTTGCTAGTTAACCTGTAAAATAGTATCGCATAATAAAAAGGTCACTAAAATAAAAGAGTACAGAGAGCCTATGAAAAAAAGTACAGGGACGGACAATGAGGGAATGGTGCCTTTGCTAAGGTTAATGCCATTAGGGGTGAGGGAATTAAATTGCCAAATGAGAAAAGACTCGAATTGCTTTCTTTCTTTTTTTGTTATGGAAGTTACTACGAAGAATATAAAGGCTGATGGCCTGTAAAGAGTGACCAGGGGAATTAAAGTGTTTAGCGACAGGGGTGTCAGCATTGCTAATAATATCGAACTTATGCCCGGCAATTCTGGAGCGTATAGTATTGCCTGTCTCTCTAACGTACTGTTTCTGGCATACTTTGCAATGTAACAGGTAAATTAAGTTGTGGAAGTGCAGGTCAGGTTCTGGTTAATCTTGAAAGTAAAGGAGGAAGCACTGCTGGAAATGGAGATAGCAGGGTTAAGAAAATGGCAAGCGCCACAACGCTTTGCATTGCAAGGAGAACATCCCTTAGTGGAAGTGCGTGGTTTGGTAATAGCAGCAGGTTGACTAGCGGCCGGTTGACTAGCGACTGGGCTTTGTCAAAAAAATTGTGTAGTAACCGGGAATGGTCAGATATTTTTTCAGGTATAATTTTTTTTTTTCCAGGGAATTTTACGAAATCGTTTGGCTAGACACCCTATCATTCCTAAAGTTTTTTATAATTTTAATTTTGTATGTGTTATCCTATTGCATTATTTTTCATCGCCCCCTTATTACCTCCTATTTGTCCTCCTTCCTGGTCTATCCCAACACGTCTTCAAATTCCTCATCTGCTTTTTCAGCCAATACTGTTCCCTATGCCAACTATACAAGGTGATTATAATTAAAGTCCCTTTGTAAAAATGCTATAAAAAAACAACCATGAGTCCGAATGACTTCAAATTTGGACTGAGCATTCTTGAAGAAGGGGCATTTGATATGGATAAGAAAAAAAATAGTTCCAAAATTTATCACTAGATGGCGCTGTAAGCGGCATATTATGCCTAGGAGGATTTGTACTATGCAAATTGAAAGATACGCATGCGCATGAGACATTGCATGTGTTATAAAAACGCAGGCCTCATGGCGTTCTCGTCATATTTGTATCTCAGCAGCTTGCCATGGGTCTGTCAATGAAGGATCGCGCTCTGCTTGTGAAGCTCTTTTACAAGAATGGCGACTCTGCCATAGCAGCTTTAAAGAAATTTCGGGTATTAAAGGGAATGAAAAAAGGATGTGGTCCGATGTCTGCAAAGGCTCTGAGGTGTATGATTAAAAAATTCGAAGCGACAGGTTCTTTTGCAGTGAAATCTGGCAGAGGGAGGAAAGCAGTTGCTTTGACGTCAGTAGAAGATGTGGCTGAAGCGTTAGAGGAAGGGTCGAACAGTGGTGTGCAAACGTGCAGTGCACGGGGAATTGCCCGAACTTTAGACATGCCTGTGAGCATGGTCAATAAAATTTTACGCAATATCCTGCATTGTTATCCCTATAAAATTACCCATGTTCAGGAGTTACTTCCTGCTGACCTGCCAATTAGACACACGTTTGCTTTAGAATTTCTAGCTCGCATGGAAGTGGACAATGAATGGCCATGGAACATCTTGTGGACAGACGAAGCCCATTTTTATCTCCACGGCGTTGTCAATACACAAAATTGCAGGATATGGGCAACGGAAAATCCTTTCGCATGTGTTTCAATACCGCTTCATTCTGCAAAGGTAACTGTGTGGTGCGGGATGACAGCATCATTGATTATAGGGCCACTTTTTTTCGAGGAAGTGGGTCCTGCGGGTCCCGTTACCTGTACAGTCAATGGTCAACGGTATGCGTGTCTTTTAAGCAACCAGGTAATTCCAACACTTCAACAGCATGCATGCGTGGATAGAATAATTTTCATGCAAGATGGCGCTCCTCCGCAAATTGCAAAGCCAGTGAAGCAACTGCTGAAGACACATTTCGGAGATGATAGAATTATCAGCCGTCATTTTCCGAGAGCCTGGCCTGCAAGATCACCGGACCTCAATCCTTGTGACTTCTGGCTCTGGGGTTACCTTAAAAATCATGTGTTCAGTGGCCCAGTTGCAAATTTAGCGGAATTGAAGGCTCGGATTACGCACCACGTTCACAATGTGACCCCGGAGACACTCCGGTCTGTTGTGGAACATGCTGTTTATCGGTTAAAACTTGTGGAGGAAAATGGTGGACAGCATAATGAACATGTCTTGCGCAAGTCCCGAGATAATTAATAGGCGTTTCCATTGTTGCTTTTTATGCGGTTTTTGGCCCAAGGACAATTAAAAACCGAATCATTATGTGCTTTTTATGCGGTTTTTGGCCCAAGGACAATTAAAAACCGATTTTTCCCATCCGATGTGGTACGACCTTGCCGTGGTGGATGGGCTTTGCACTAACAGTGCCACAACTGTTAAATGACTTGAAAGTCATGTTTTCCATCATCAAACCCGAAGCAATCATGTTCATTGACCGGTACAGTTGATTTTTTGCTAATACTGTACTGTATAATAAAAAAAAAATCATGTTTAACTTGTTTTAGTGTCAATTGCATTCCTTGACCAACTTTAATGTAAAAACATCATGCCATAAACAACTCATGCCAAAGCCGTCGTATTTCAATTCAAAATGTCACTTCTAGCTGAATCCGTTTCCGTTATGCCGCTTACAGCGCCATCTAGTGATAAATTTTGGAACTATTTTTTTCTTATCCCATATCAAATGCCCCTTCTTCAAGAATGCTCAGTCCAAATTTGAAGTCATTCGGACTCATGGTTGTTTTTTTATAGCATTTTTACAAAGGGACTTTAATTATAATCACCTTGTATATAAAGGCGTCCTTTAGTACTTTTTTCATTGTTGATAAAGGCTTCAACCCTTCGGATTTACAAGATATGAACAAGAAAATAGGTGCGATGCTAAAATTATATGAAGAAATCGGAAAGTCTGTTCCACAAATTGTCAAATCATTCCCTAAAGCTTAATTATGGCTAGTAACGGCTTCAAAGTAGTTCATCAAGGTAAACTTAGATGTTCAATCTGGAATGCCAGATGCATCTCACGTAGGAGAGAGGAGTTCTTCGACTTTCTATCGAGAAACAAAATCGATATCGCCTTTGTCTGTGAAACGCACCTCAACACGGAACGTTTATTCAGGCTGCCTGGATACATAGTCTATCGTAAGGACAGACTCCCAAAAAATCCTGCTCATAATGTCTCTGGTGGAGCGGCTGTTATAGTTAAAGAAGGTATTGAGCATGTTGAAGTCATTACCCCGAACTATTCAGGAATGGAGGCGGCGTCTATTCTCATCAAGGACCTCACGATTGGCTGGGTGAAGCTTGTTACGCTTTATAATTCCCCAGGGCATGCGATTGACCCCTGCAAGCTCGACGAGTTGCTCTCTGGTAATTTTCCTGTTGTTTTGGCAGGCGATCTAAACGCGAAACACCCTCACTGGAATTCCAGATGCATTAATCACAATGGTGCTATTTTATATGGTTACATCCAGAACCAGCTGGACACTGTCGCTATTGGTCCAATCAAACATACATATTATTGTGATCATTCGCCCACGAGCAATGTCCTGGATATTGCTATTCTCAGGGGTCTTTTCAAACCGTTCAATATATACACGGTGGACGATTTAACATCAGACCGTCTTCCAGTTGCCCTTAACTTCGATCGCTTAAATATGGACATCCTGAATCGGCTTCCTGTAAGGCGGGATTGGAAACTCTTTCGTGACCTCCTTAAAACTAGAACTGGCTACACAGCGAATGCCTCCAGCACCAATGAAATCAATGATAGAGTCAAAGACATTACCAATAACATCAACAATGCGATGACTGCTAGTGCTTGCCCTATAGATCCATCTCGATCTTCCTCCAAGTATTAGGCAAATTATTGCAGAGAGGAATGCCTTCCGAAGACTTTGGCAGCGTACCCGTGATCCCATCTTTAAGAGAAAATATAATAGGCTTTCTAGGAGGGTCCACGAAAAAGTAAGAGAGCTACGAGTGCAAAAATGGACGAGCAAATTGAAGAATCTCTCAACTCATGACAACTCTCTCTGGACTATGATTAGAGCTCTTAAGTGTAAGAAAACGAAATTCCCACCCCTGTTTTCTCCAGAAGGTACTACTCTTGCTACTACAGACCAAGATAAAGCTCATTTAATTGCTGAATCACTTAGCAATCAATTTATCACCCCAACTCCAGACACCCCTGACAGAGAGCATGCAGTCAGCGAGGTTCGCGATGTGTGCCCCAATTTTTATGAGGGTCGGCGTGCTCCTATAGAGCGATCAATCTACCCGATGGAAATTGTCGAGATCATCAAGAAACTCAAGAATAGGAAAGCCCCTGGAATGGATGCCATCACCAATCATGCACTTAAAAATCTGCCTTCCAACTTGGTTCTTGACATCGTTATACTAATTAATGACCGCTGGAAACTATGATATTTGCCTACTGGCTGTAAGGAATCAATTATCCTATGCATTCCTAATCCAGGCCTTAACCCTTCATTGCCTGCAAGTTACAGGCCCATCAGCCTTTTACCTACTATGTCTAAGGTTCTAGAGCGGACAATTCTTAAAGGATTCAATGAATTCTGCTCTGCCAATGATCTTATTCGTGATTAGCAGTTTGGTTTCCGTACGGACCACTCCTGCCAAATGCAAATATGGCGGCTTGCTGTCGACGCAAAAAACTCTCATAACAAGTCTCTATATTGCAAGGGTGGCATTATCTTCCTAGACATTTGCAAGGCCTTCGATCAAGTTTGGCATGATGGTGTCATTTATAAAATGATAAAATTTGGATTTCCAGATGACCTTATCATGCTGGTCCGCTCATTCCTCTCAGACAGGTCTTTCGAGCTAAAATTGGTGACTCCCTCTCCCAATCATGTGGTTAAAGTCGGTGTCCCACAGGGGTCAGTTCTGGGACCAGCCTTGTTCAATTTTTTTATCCAGGACTTTCCAAAACCCGACAAGTGTAAGCTGTTCTTCTATGCTGATGATGCGACCATCTTAACCTTTGCCCGTGTTCCTGCCCATGTCATCTCTCACTTGCAGAAAGCGCTGCATCTCTACGAAAAATGGTTCAACAGATGGAGGCTGAAGTTAAATCTTGGCAAGTGCAAGGCTATGTTCTTCACTAACAAACGCAGAAACCCCCAGGTTTGCTTACCCTGTATGGAAATAAGCTCGACTGGGTCAAAGAATAAAAATACCTTGGTGTGGTGATCGATTCTAGGTTCACCTGGAATCAACATGTTTCCTACTCGCTGAATAAGGCAAAGAGGGCCAAATTCATTCTGATCGCGTTGCTTGGTCGTAACAGTGGTCTTGACTTTGATAACAAGCTGCTCATCTACAAAATGATCATCCGCACGATCTTGCTTCATGGTATGCCAGCTTGGGCTTGTGTGTGCAAAACAAGGTGGAAGGAGCTGCAGACATTCCAAAATATTACTCTGAGAGCAATTGTGAAACTTGATCGTAGAGTAGCCAACAATAATGTTGTCCATGAGGATCTAGGGATGACGCATATTGGCAAGTTTGTACAGGATACGATAACGACTATGCTCCCGAAGATGCTTAATCACAGGAATCAGTTGGTGTCTGTAATTCAGGAAACGCTTAAAACATCGCTTGCCCAGCCATGTCCTGGAAGTTAACTTCGACGATGTCAGGAATGTTATCTTCCCCGACTTTTGGATAGCCTAGTTTGCCTCTGGCTCCCCCCCCCTTTCTATGACAATCTTCAATCAACCTTTTTATCCCCAGAATGAGGGGAATATTCTTCAATCATCTTGAGGAGGACCTTCGGGGTTTTTTCAGGCTTCTCACCTACCTCAGTGTAATTCCCCTGGTCTATACATGTGACGAGTGAGTTTGGGAGCTCTGCTTTAGTACCACTCGCAATTGATTCTTCACTCCACTGCTCGATTGATTGTCGACTTTTTTCATAACTTCAGGTTAATTCTCTAATATTCTAATTGCCTTTAGAAAATTGTCCTTTTTGCTTTGATAAAGGATAGTCTCTATCCGAAACGTAAGCTTTTTATTTGATTTTATATTTCTAGTTTTATTTTGGTTTTACTTATTATTTTGTTAATTGTTAATTATTATTTTATTTTTCATTTTTATTTAATAACTATTATTTATTGTATTCCAGGGTTTTTGTGTCTCGTCCTTTTCTCTTATAAATATCCCTCTTCATTACAGATATGGCCCCTTGTGGGCCCTCTTGTGGTTTTGTCATACTAAATTTTGTCATCATATCTGCCATCTCTTTCATTGATTTATACTTCCATCCTCTCCAGTAAATACAGGAATGATGCCAGAGAACCCTACCACCATTGGCACAGCCGTTCCCACAGACAAAGTTTGCGCCTGTTCTCTAGAATGCTTAGCAAGTGGCATATTAACTTATGCAATTTCTTTTAGGAATAAATCCCAGTGGTGCGTTCAATGTTAAGCGTCTGATCTAGGTGGGTTTATTTCCAGTACAGAGACGCCAGGAATAATCCAAGGTTTGTTCACCCAAACTTACTGTGTAAATGTTCAACAACAGCCGCACTCAGCATTAAATTTTAGAATACTTTTATTTGACAGAACTTAAACAGACGGAGTGTCTTCCCCACTTAAGCCTAATATACAGATTACGTTACTTTGTCTTCATTCAACTGTTCCAAGTCGTCAAGTGCAGGGTCCAAGTTCGTACATTGATTCGAGGTATGCCATTCCTTGGCATACTTCTTTGGCAACATTGCAGAAATGGATGCTCATAAATAGAAGGAAAAAAATAACAACAGTTAAATTTTGCCAATACGCACTAAGGAAAGAACTTAGTCACATGTGAACCAATACGAGTAGCTGACTAGCATGTGTAGTACAATACGCAATTTATTATCAGCAAGGCCTCAGAGATATGCTTTATGGGCGCTTGACTGTGCACGTTCGAACAGCTTGAAGGAATTCCTATCTAAAAAAAACTGCTGCAGTCCACACGGTCCCAAATATATTTCCGTTAAGAAGACTTCATGCGGTGTTTCTGCCTATGTTCAAATTATATATCATTAGCAAAGAAAAGAATTATGTGCTCTATTCCATTTACAACTTGAGAGGATACCCTGCCGTTCCATAACCAACCAACATGGCGGAAGAGGATCCATGCCCATCCAATCGCTATGGGCTCCCAATCCAGAGAAAAAGAATTTGTGTATTCTTACACGTTGCTAGGTAAGAAAAAAAAGTCACAGCAAAACAATTAAGAAAAAAAACATAGCAATGAATTATCGGGGAGAAGCGCTCTACAATTAGTAACAATAATAATGCGTTAAAACAATGCAGTTACTTAACAAGTAAAAATAAACGGTAAATATTGAATACTGGAAGAGGTACCCGGCGTTGCCCAGGATAATTACACTTGGATGTAAACAGAACATTCTCAAAAAATTAAATTAAATTTTACAATATCTTAAAAATAAACACATGAAAATGCTTAGAATTAATACAGTAAGAATTCTTAATGAAAAGTGGAAAAAAAATTTTTTAAAGGCTCACAATGGCTGGACCTCTCCAAGGATGCCACTGCTAGTTTAAATAATTTCTTAATCACGTAATCTTACCTCAGATGTATACTTAGTGTTGTTGCAATTTCCACTCTTCTCTCGATGTGTTGAAGCAAAACTTGGCTATTCATCACTTTGTGCAGTCTAGCGGTCGCCGATTCTTCTATTTATTTGCTTCCCATTTGCTCAATACTTCACGGAGCTAAAGGAGTGCTTCCTCTGTCGTCTTTCCACTCTTTCTCAATAGTCTGCTAACTCTCCATTATCTCCAGTTACTGATCATTTTTAAAGATTTTCAAGAAATTGTTAAGTACTAAGAACTCTCTTTTCTAAGAAAAGCCTGAATAACAGGAATTCTATGCATTGTTACAAATTGAAACTTATCCATATTACATCATCATTTTATGTTCGTTGTTATAATTCTTAGAAAGATTGCTTTAACATTACATCATCATTCTGTGCTCATTGTTATTGGTGAATTGCGTGTTGAAACCATTGTTGATACCTATTGTTGCACAAACTTTTATTTGCATTGTTGGTCATGAGATATATTTTGTTGGACCATGCAGAGTGTTTGTGAATTGCGTGTTGATACCATTTTGGCAAAAACTTTGTCTTGCATTGTTGGTCATGGGATATTTCTCATTAATATGCCCTGCCATAACCATGAATATCGATTTTTTATCAATAATTATTATTTTTTCGATATTTGAAGTGGACAGTGATCTTCCTCATGCTTTGAAGGTCATGTATGCGAAATTTCATCAAGATCGGAATAAAACTGCAGATTTGTATAAAAAACATACAGACAAACAGACCCACAGACAAACCCACAAACATCCTTCTTTATATATATAGATAGAAGATAGAAGATAGAAGATTGCGCGTTGATACCATTGTTGATGCCAACACAATGGGCCTATTGTTGCACAAACTTTGCCTTGCATTGTTGGTCATGAGATATATATTGTTGGTTCATGCAGTGTGTTTGTGAATTGCGTGCTGATACCATTGTTGATACCTATTGTTGTACAAACTTTGCCTTGAATTGTTGGTCATGAGATATTTCTCATTAATATGCCTTGCCATAACCATGAATATCGATTTTTTATCGATATTTATTATTTTTTCGAAATCTGAGGTAGACAGTGACCTTCCTCATGCTTTGAAGGTCATGTATGAGAAATTTTATCAAGATCGTAATAAAACTGTAGATTTGTATAAAAAACATACAAACAAACAGACCCTCAAACATCCTTCTTTATATACATGTATATAGATAGACTAGAAGAGGTACCCGGCGTTGCCCGGGATAATTACACTTGCACAA
>JAHWFO010078753.1:628072-639365 GCA_023313115.1 Rhysida immarginata | reverse complement strand
CACAGACCCACAGACGCACAGACCCACAAACATCCTTCTTTATATATATAGATAGATAGATACCCACGCGGCCTGTTAAAAATAGAACCCCTTATAGCAACACGTTCTAATTATAGCCATCTATAGATAAAATTATACTAAGTCCAATGGAACGTTCGGTTTTGATCTAGATCACCTGGTTAGGGAGTTATGGAACCTCAAAGATTCCCTCCTTATAGCGAGGACAACAATGCTTAAGCTTCGTTAAAGCTTGGAAATAACGTGTTGCCCAATTTCGACACCAGATGGTAGCATGTTTCCCAATTTTGACACCAGGTGGCGTCATGTTTACCAATTTCGACACCAGACGCTTACACTTTAAAATTTGCTTAAAATTTACATAAAATTTGCATTAAAATTTGCCACTAGGGGCTGCACAAGTCTAACTGAAAATAGCCGTTGTATGATGAAATGTATGGACTGCCATTTGTATGATAAAATTTCATTAAAAAAACGATTAAAATCAATCATAAAAATCAATTAGACTTAAAAATATAAACCCATAACAATGTATCAATATTCAGCTAATAAAAATAATTTCAGAAACGGGGTCACTTACAGCATCTTCTTAAAAAAACTTGGATTTTTTATTATCATTACATAATATATTTCATTTACTCAGGATAATTCTAAATAACTTATCCAAAAATCAGTTTCACAAACGCATTTTGCAATCTTCTAAGTTTAACTGTAATATTAAAAGTAAAATTTCAAATATTGTAAACTTATAATATACATTTACAGACAAATTTCTCGATTCACATGACATAGATGTATTTCTATGCATGTGTGCAAACGCGCTTTCTTATCCAGTTTATACAGGCAAACAAAGAATGCTTTCTTGTAGAAACGAAGAGTTACTTGTAGATATGACTTGTGTGCCATTTCACTATGCGTATCAGTCCAAGCTTTGCTCAAATTTCGTACGTGCAGTCCATTTCTCTCTCCGCGTTAACTATAGAAAATGAATTTCCTTTAACTCTAAGCAAACTTTAATATATTTCTGAACCCAAGGCCATTTATACATTTTCATACGTGCAGGACAGGCAGGCAGTAGCATGATAACACAGGCCTTGGTCTTTAGAATTAAGGCAACATATAGCATGTAATATAACATTCGATCGGAAATGATGAGAAAGAAAAGATGGTAAGGTTCTTTTATATTTTCTAAATAGTGAATTCGAGAAAATCAATTTTAGAAGAATGTCAACACAATATGCACGCAGGTTAACGTTAAAATTCACTATCAATTATAGAAAACATCCGGGAACAAACAGCAAAAGTTAAATCAGTTAGAATTAATAGATAATAGTTAATAAATAAAAATGAAAAATAAAATAATAATTAACAAATAACAAAATAATAATAAGAATAAGTAAAATCAAAATAAGACTATAAAATCAAATAAAAAGCTGACGTTTCGGATAGAGCCTATCCTTTATCAAAGCAAAAAGGATAATTCTCTAAAAGCAAATAGAGAATCCTAATTATAACTTCAGGATAATTCTCTAATATTCTATTTGCTTTTAGAGAATTATCCTTTTTTGCTTTGATAAAGGATAGGCTCTATCCGAAACGTCAGCTTTTTATTTGATTTTATAGTCTTATTTTGATTTTACTTATTTTTATTATTATTTTGTTATTTGTTAATTATTATTTTATTTTTCATTTTTATTTATTAACTATTATCTATTGTATTCCAGGGTTTTTGTGTCTCGTCCTTTTTTCTTATAAATATCCGTTCACTGTTAGAATTAACAAATAGAAAAATATTATTACCGCCTTAAATATATGGCGTTACTCAAAATTCCACGAATTATAATAATAAAATAATTCTATCTCACCTGGATGTTATTAATCACAGTCACCTTCAAAATAGCCCTCTTGAGGACGCTTATACCACCTTTCTGCTTGTGTTTCTCATGATTCTTGTTTAGGAATCTGGAGTTGTAACGTACAAAATCGTAGTGTACTGAATTAAATTCATAATGAGGAAACATTTGTGGAGTTTTCGGTGAGGGAAAACTAATATCTTAAAGTGCCTTCCTACGTCTTCTTTGATGATAATCCGCGATTTCGGAGGGTTAATTTGAGCCAGAAGAGAAAGGGTTGAAAAAGAGACGATGCATGTGTTGCGAAGCGCTAGCCGATTCTGAAATATTCGACTTCGCTTTCGGGACGGCAGACTTAAATAACTTATGTTTCAGAAAAATATCCTTTTCCACGAAATTCCCGTGTCAAATTCCTAATAAATGATAAGATCAAACCCTATTAATTTTCAAGTTTAAAGCATTTGGCTTAAGCAGACGGAAACTTTTTTTAGCGTCTCTACCTTGCATTTTCTAGAATCAATATTGGCTGTTGATCACCACCCATACATGTATCTCTTACGAGTGTCCACCATTGAAGTGACCATATTTTTCGCCGTCCATGTTCAGACTATTCCTTTCTGTGTTATGATTGAGGCTTTCCACGACTAGCATAATTTCTTGTATCGTTTCTTGCACACGAATCGTATATACACTGAGTGGCCAGTTTATTAGGAACACCTCCCTAATAGTGTGTTGCCACCTTCCCTAGCACCTATAACAGCACGAATTCGCCGTGGCATGGTTTCAATTAGCCGCTAGAAGCATTTTTCCGTGATGTTTGTCCATGCGGATGCAACAGCTGCTCCTAGTTGATGCTTATTGGATAGTGGTGGTTCCATGCCTCGAATAACCCGTTCCAGCTCACCCCAAATATGTACGATTGGGTTCAAATCCAGGGTCTGTAGTGGCCAGAGGAGTAAGCTCAATTCATTTTCGTGCTCCTGGAACCATTCCATTACGGTACGACATGGAGCACTGTCCCGCAGGAAGTATCCTTCCGATGGGGGAAACAGTAGCCATGATAGGATGAACGTGGTCGACAACAATGTTCAGGTAGCCCTGACCATTAAGGCGTTGTTCTACACGTATTAGCGGACCAAGAGTATACCAGGAAAACTTTCCCGAGACGATTACAGAGCCTCCATCAGCCTAAACAGTAGAAACCAGACAGGAGGGGTCATTCGCTTCGTGCTGTTGTCTTCAAATTCTGCATCAGCCATCTGCATGATGCAATAGGAAACGGGATTCATCCAACTAGCAGACCCTTTTCCATTCGTTGACGATCCAGCATTGGTGATCACGGAGAAATTGGAGACTTTTTTTGCGGTCCGTCGGCTGTTGTAGTAAATCCTTGCCAAAGTACGGCGTGTAGTGGGTTCAGGGACGTTATTCTGCGGTCCAGTGTTGTACTCCACGGTTAGTTGACGAGTCGTGACATTTCTATTCGCATGAACAAGCATTCCTATCCTAAGTCCACCCCTTGGATCTTCGAGTCGTTTGCGACCAGAGGCTGGTTGGTTTTTTGGTTGTTTAACTAGTCCTGGTAAACCCTTGAAATGGTTGTTCGGGAAAAGCCTAGAAGACGTGCGGTTCGGAAATACTCAGTCCACCTCACCAGGCACCAACTATCATCCCGCGCACGAAGTCGGTCAGATCCTTTGTTTTCCCCATGCTGACGGTCAAACCGCTTGAAGTGTACAGGTGTGCTTTCGCTTTATATTGGCACTGATTTATGTGACCAAGTGATACGTAATAATGGGTGTTCCTACTAAACTGGCCACTCAATGTAGTCTACAAAAGTCGACGCATAAAATGACCTCTATGTGCACGTTCTAATAGGAATTGATATTGTCGGACAAATGCAATTCTTCTAATGATGGTCCTTCTGGCGTTCGATGGTTTGCGTATGGGTGCCGCTGTCAGGATCTACAAAGCTGTACCGCTGGTTGACGATGAGGTGTTCGAAACCTCATTGGTTGAGATTGCGATAGGCCTTCCAGCAGTCTGACATAATATGTGATACTTACTTACGAACTAACTCCTAAGACTCCTTACCAATTTTTTTTCCTACAAAACATGGAAAGTTGGAATTAACATCCCCCTGTACTTAAACTAGCAATCATGATCTGCACACTCCTAATTTACTTAAGTACATGCGTAATGAGCTTACAGCTCCAACATTGACTACTTACTTATCAAATTCGCTTATCCGTTAGGATCGGGGGAGGCTGAACAACCCTATGGAGGATCTCCATTGCTCGCGATCTTCCGCCCTCAAAGAGATTGCTCGTGTCTGGCTACCTAGTTCTAGGCCGACCACTTGGTTTTCACAGAGAGGGCTTGAAAAATAGCAACTGACTGGGAAGACCTGTTTGAGACATCTGTAACACGTGACCAACTGATATCTCCCAATATGGAGAAGTAGCGACTCAAAAAAGTAAAAAGGATTTGCACTGATATGCACTCTATCTAGTAGGGAGTTTCATTTCGACCGTTTGCACCTGCCATTACCCAAGATTCATGACCGTAGGCGAGTATCGGGACAAAGATAGATTTGAGAACTGAGAACTAGGCTTTGTTTCCTAGCTCATGTTTCGTTACTACGAATTGTTACAATTCGTATTTGACCGACGCAGGTTAGTGCACCAATCCGAGCATCCAATCTCTCTCTTGTCGCTCATCACTCATGAATGCAGTCCCGAGATATTTGAATCTCCACCTGTCTCAATGGTGCACTCCTAACATGGAGAACAGACTGAGTAGACTGTATTGAAAGGGCCACGACTTCTGCAGTCTTAGCCACATGGATTTTCATCCCAAACTCTTCACATGCGGCCACAAACAAATCCACACTCAGTCCAACGAAAGAAAAACTAGCTCAAGGTGTCTTTTGATATCTATTACCCATTCAGTGGTGTTCTCGGGTATCATCTAATAATAGCTATTCAAAGAAGGCGGCAAGGGATTATTGGGCCCCCCTCCCCGAAATTGGCCACCATGTCGACAAAATCTATTACATGGGGCTGGATTGGGCCAGCCTCTCGCAGTCTCCCCCGAAAAAAATTTCTGGGTACGGCCCTGGAAGGGGGGGGGGGAGGGAAAGGATACTTTATTTCAAATGCTCTATAAACTTCCAGAAGCAGTTGCTCGCCCTGATCGGCTAATTTTGAATTTCCCGACATTAACTTATTTTATCTTTCGTTGGACAGAGTGTAGAACATGTTGAAAGTAAATCCAAGAATACCCAGCGTAGACAAGGTCATCAGCAAAGAGCAACCTCTTCACCAAACAGTCACTCTCACCAACACGTTAATCGCGTCGACTGACCCTGGGTATCCAGTCCATAAAGATAATGAATAAGAGGAACGACGGTTTGCATTATTTCCCTTTAGGCCATTAATATTCTTTTGGGACACTCCCTTTGTAAATAAATAAATCTGTGGGGAAAATTGTTAATTTTGGATCAAGGAGAGTTTCATACTTTTAGCCAGATCGACACTATTACCACCGGGAGTAGTAACGCCACTGGTGGCAAAATTGCGTTTTCATCGCGTCGAACGCACTTGACGTTTCCATAGCAACCATGAATAATCGCGGTGATTTCGAACTATTTGTAGTGGTTGTTGTTTGAATTTTAGGTATTTTTATTGTGGATTATAAACGTTAGTGCCTCGAAATTGAATATGAATTTTACTCGTTCCCCTGCCCCTATGTTATGATTAACGATGCTTTTATTCAGTAATTATCGAAGAAGACATGAAGCTTAACGTGTTCGAAAAATGACTGGCTGAGATTGTCCGTAACGACTTTTCTTCTTCACTGATATTCCAAAAGTAAATTAGTGAATTTACGCTGATATCTTCATTACTGAAATAAAAACGGAACCCATATTTTCAAGGTAAGCAAACCTTTTTTTTTTATGTGTTCACAGCTTGTTTTAGCTGTCGCGATGTCCACTTCATCTTTATTAACAGCATTAGAGAGCCATTTACGTTCTCTTTAACGTATAGCGATTCGATTCTTATAACCCCCCCTAATTTATTATTAAATATTAGGAACGTTAGATTCGATCCGGCGGACACTAGTTTTATTTCGAAAATTACCAAAAGAACCCCCAGTTGCCATATGCCACAAGCAGTAAGCATGATTTCTCTTCTTCTCCATTGACCTATCTCAATCAATCTCTTTGCAGCACTGTAAGTATTCGTATTTATCAATAAATATCCTTAATAATTCATTTTTAAAGGTATTTTTCTTATATTTTACCCGCTAGTCCCTCTCGTTTTCAGAGCCACGCCCCCCTCTTGACCCTAACATTGCACTCCACCCCCACCCTTTCACCCGGAACCCCTGGACATCATTTCTAGGGCTTCCTAACACCTTCCGCAAGGCACATGCGCAAAATGACGTCAAAAATTGCATGCGATCTATTTTTAATAGGCCGCGTGGGTATATTCAATATTTACCTTTTAACACCCCCACCCGGCTTTTATTTGAGACCGGCGTGTATTTGAATACCCAGCCTTTATTCAAGGTTTTATGGTACACTAAAATTTCTAGATCACGATAGGGCAACGCTGCATGCGTTTTTAGTGCGATTGTATATGCAGCGCCATTTTTCAATTGAGTTACCCCCCTATCGGGAGCTGGAAACTTTAGCTTCATTTTTCAGTGGAGTTGAATGCCCATCTACTATCTAAAGACTATGCCAACATCTGGCACTGATCAAATATGACCGGATACTGTTCCTGATGTCCCCTTTTGGAACACTGAAAAATCCCTCAAGGATTTTGCTACCTTTCTCACTATCATTTTGACCCCTATACTGAACTGAAAAGAAGCTAAACTGCGACCAACACCAGCTTTAGCCGAATGGTTATTGATTGAAGCCGATTAACGCTTTCCAAAGAATGTAATTAATGTGCAACGTAAGATAATGGTGAAGTCATTTGATGGATGACTTTTTATTGTCTTAAAATAAGAGGAAAAAACACAGCGGGGTTTGCCTAGGTTTTGGAATGCGGAGTTTGCCTGGAATGTGGTGCGGTGTGCTAAGATGGCTGAAACTATTGTTTCACTACGGTGGCTGGAATTATTTCTGTAGGTTCGATGATGCATCAACATTTTTTTTATATTGTGGGTTCGTTGCTAGGCGATGAAATTTCTTTGGTATTATTTCGCATGATGATGTGCATGACCAATAGTATAAGATAGTTAGGCCAAAGTTGTGGTTGGTCACACTATAGCTTGTTAACGCATACTAATTTGCCTGACTGTAGCCTACTTACAATGGACTATTGGAAGGAATATTTTACAAAAATTAAAGGAACCATCCTAAAAATAATGAAGATGACGAGGAAGTTGTTCTACGTGCCGCAATCTTCAGTGAAGATAATTGAAACAATTGGTTTGGAAGTTTTCAATTGAGTTCTTCAAAGTTTTGGGCACTAACAGCCACCTCCCCTTCTTGCAAGAAATTTGCGTTTAGAAAAGACTACGTTTGTCGAATTTAGTGGTCACAATAAATCTAATATGAACGGTATAAACAGAATATAAGGCCAACTGTATGTGCGAATCTCTTCTGAAGGTGAGCTGCTTTAAGTTATTTTAACAAAGTAGCTTATGTAGGAGGTCTGTTCAAAAAAATAACCGAACTTTTTTTTAAAATTAATATACAGCTTATTGGTCTTTGTCTCCGTCAAAGTACTCCCCTCCTCTATTCACATACTTCTTCCCACTGTGCTCCCACTTTAACATGCAGTCCTGGCAAGCTTGTTTTGGAATATCCTTCAATGCCTGTGACGAATTTTTCCTAATGTCATCAGTGGAGTCGAAACAGCGTCTTTTCAGCACTGAGTGAGTAAGGAGTCTGGGGGAGGATAGTCATTTGATTTTTGGCACAAATTAGCAAGGCTGAGTGAACAGGCGATTGCATGATGAAGGAACGATGGGTTAATGTGAACTATCTGCACAAACGCAAACGCGAAACTCAACAATCTGCGCAACCGCAAACGCGAAACTGAACAGTCTGCACAATGGGCGGAGGCAAACGCGAAACTGAACAATCTACGCAATGCGCAAACGACACTTTTTCGCGGCGCATCTGCGCAACAACACATCTGCGCAATCCTAAACGTGGTAAATTCAAAAAGTTACATTGAAAACAACACGATTACAACAAACTACTTAAGAATCAGTGGAACAAAACTTTACCTACCGCAACAAGTACGATTATCCATGACGACGCCGGAAGATTATCCCTGGAACACCATGGGTGGAGAAGATTTCTACTCACTCGACACTCAACTGGAAACACATCAGGAATTCACCAAAGAATGGCGATTGGTAATTTGGCTAGGACTGGTCCCAAGTGAAGCTTGCTGCGAATCTTCTTGTGGCAACATGAAGTTACGTGTGAGGGGCAACTCGAACGCCGGATACTATCGGTGTGTCGAATGCCACAAGTCCCACACAGCTGCAGAGAACACTTTTCGTGGCCGTGCAGGCAATCTCACCTGGAGGCAAATTTTGGATTTTGTGTGGTACCGTTTTTGCCTGGAAACCAAACAGTCTGATGCAGCTTCGTTGGCCAAAATTTCCGAGCATTCTGCTGTGCACTGGGCAAACTACGTGCGAGAGTTGATGTGCGCGGCTGTCGTCAAATATTCCGGCGGCAAAATTGGCGGTTTCGGGAAGACTGTACAAATTGACGAGACGGTGATTGTAAAAAGAAAATACGGCCGGGGCAGAAAATTGAAGTTTACCCGCTGGGTAGTAGGCGGAGTTTGCCCGGAAGACAGCACTTGTTTTTTGATTCCTGTTGAAAGACGAAACGAGCAAACTTTGAATTGGGACATGAAGACTTTCGTGCACAATGGCTCAAAAGTCATCACGGATGAGTGGCGCGGTTATTTACACATTGACAACCTTGCCAACGTGTCGCTCGAACACGAAACAGTTAACCACTCAGAAAACTTTGTGAACCCAAGCACTGGCTGCCACACTCAGAATGTCGAAAGGATGTGGGGTTACCTTAAAAACAAGAAAAACCTTCCTAAGCATTTAACTGAAGAATTGACAAGCTCGTATTTGTACGCATTCATGTATCACAAGCAGTACAAATTTACAACACTGAAGCCAGGCGAGAAATTCTACACCATAATCAGGCACCATAATCATGAAAGAAGCTTATCCGGGCTATGGCAAAATGTCGACTCTGAAAAATCCTGAAGTACTTCCCGTAGCCCAGAGTTTCAGACAAGAAAACATTGTATAAGAAAATACGAAAACACAACCAAAAAACACCAAAAAAAAAAAAAAAAACACAACACCGGCCAAAAAAAAAAAAAAGAAAAAAACAAAATAAAGCAAAAAACACGAAAAAACACACGAAAAAACACACGAAAAAAACCCCGCAGAAAACAAAAAAAACAACTCAAAAAAAACCCCCACCAAAACAAAAGCGCTTGCGCCAAAAAAAAAAAAAGAAACACAACAGCGCTCCGGCAAGAATTCACAAAACGAAAAACGCAACGCAGGCCTACGCCCCCCGCCCTGCGCACCAGACTTGCGTTTTGTGCAGATGGCAGTTGTCTTGCCACAATGGTGGTCTTTTTTTGCGAATTTTTTCGCGCAACCTTTTAAAAACTCCTTCGTAGTACAGACGGTTAACTGTTTGACCTTGAGACAAAAATTCAAAATGCACAACTCCGTTGAAATCGAAAAAAACGGTGAGCATCACTGTTTATGTTAATTATGATGACAAACTTAAGGAAATGTATACTTGCGATTCTTGAGTTCATAGAGTTGTATGTAATGAAAGAAACGACGGCGTTTCACAAAAATATACAAAGAGCAAAACTTACGATGTTTATTCAGTAGGCAATACAAGCAAGAAGAGAAAAAACAAGAAGAAGTAGCACCACACAGTGACAAAAACTGAAAATAAGCAGAATACATAAAAATCCTTAACATAATAACCCCCGCCTTATAAGGTTTGACTTTCAAAACGTGGCAAAAAAATGCAACAAACAAATAAGTAAAGAACATTAACAATCTTTGGGTAGGGGACAAATCTCGGAGAACGATCTTTTCAAAAGTCCAGTAGAAGTGGTGGCCACACGAGGGATGCAATCTCTGCCAGGAAGATTTTTCTAGAGAGAGCCATGGTGGACCATGAAACCAAAAGGCGAAATCCTTCAGCACAGTAGGAGAGATCCTTCTTGAGAGAATGTCGGCAGGATTGTTGCCACTGGAGACATGATTTCACACAGAATTCTTGGACAGCGTCTGGATTTCAGGTATACGATTAGTGACAAATTTGTGTAGACGATTTGGATGCATTTTCAACCAAGCAAGTACAACAGTGGAGTCAGTCCACAAGAAGCACTGATCAAACGTAATTTAGAGCACAGAAGTAACCTGCTGGGCTAAGCGGGCGAGAGTCAGAGCACCACAAAGTTCTACTTAGGGAATGGATATAGACTTGAGAGGAGCTACTTTGGCTTTTGAACACAATAAATTTGAGAAAATACCACCGTTTTGATCAACACAGCAAGCATACATGCAGGCGCCATAGGCCTTGACGGACGCATCAGAGAAGGCATGAAGTTGTATACTTTTCGGCTCTTCGCGGATGATCCGTCTGGGGAAGGCAACTTCGTTTAGGCCAGGAAGATCGTCCTTCAGGTTCAACCATTGAATGGACAAGGAGCGAGGAATATTATCGTACCATGAAAGTTTCTCTAACCAAAGTGCTTGCAACATCATCTTGGCCATAATAGCGCAAGGGCTTAGCAATCCAAAAGGGTCGAAAATCTGAGATAAGTCGGACAGGATAGCACGCTTTGGAGAGGTCAGAGAAATAGAGAATGTCAACTTATCCTGAAGTGGCGACCAATGCAGTCAGTAGATAACTTCCCACATTAGGTGCATATTAATGAGGTGGGCGTGGCCTAATCCAGCCAATCAGCGTGCAGCATTCACATCACGTGACCCCCCACCACCCCGTACCCTTTCCTGCACAGGCGTTCAACCAATCTGCGTGCAGATTGCGCCTCACGTGACCCACCACCTCCCTCCCCGGTTTTGGGCGTTGGCCTTTTAATTGGGCGTTGGCCATTTAATTTGGGCGTTGGCCATTTAATTTGGGCGTTGGCCTTTAATTGGGCATTAGCCATTTAATTTGGGGCGTTGGCCTTTATTTGGGTGGGGCCTGGAATAAAATTAATTTTATAATCCTCTGATATACCCCTGGTGGAAGATTAGAGGGGTCCTGATGCTCTCAGCAAAATCCACTTAGGTGATTCTGTCTTACAAGTGAACACCAGTCGATTCGCTTAAATACCATTGATTTCGGCTAGGGGGTTGAGTACTGGCCCCTC
>JAHWFO010078753.1:563676-606678 GCA_023313115.1 Rhysida immarginata | reverse complement strand
CTATAGTTAATTGTGTAGGAAGGAAATGAACATTCCACTAAAATAAATAAATATAATACTTTATTTAATTGCAGATTCAAATTGGTAAATTCAGAGTATTAAATTGATAACTATATGAGAATGATATGTATGTAGCTTAAATATTAGAATGCAAGGACTCAAACTTTATGATAATGAACTATACTAAGTAAGAAGCTTTCCCAGACTTAAGATTACACGCGCAAATACAACTGTTCAGTCAAAGTTTTACGCACTCTCTCTCTCTATTTTAAATTGAAATGAGCTCATTTTAGTTTTACACAAAACATAAATTCACTTGTCATTTATCTGTATGTTCAACTGTCACGCACCAAGACAGTATGTTGAAGAACCTGATGAACGTTTTTACCTATGATGATAAACGTTGGAGCCCGTTCCATGATTTGTTATAAGTGCTCCTTTGAAGCGTCGATTCAGCTTGTTTCCTTCCCTGTAGAGCTTAGCCGATGTGATCCTCCACCCCACGACTGCCGCCACCGTTACCTCATGGATTCACAACTTGCTTTCTCCTTCTTCGATTAATCATTTGCAAGAGACCTGGTTGATCCTTGCGTCATGTCATAGATGTCTGTCACCTGGTTGAAACGCATTCAGTTACATCTGATAATGTTTCTATGAGCTTGGTTGACCTGCCTTTTGATGAGCTTTGATGTCACTAAAGCTCCTGTACTTTAGTTTCGATTCTGCCATTCATGGCAACAGTTCAAAGCATGAGTATCCTTCAGTGAACCATCCATGGCAACGTATTTTATCTTCAGACCTGTTCGTCTGAAAGGACTGTTGTCTCAAGCATTGAATACATCATTGAGAAGACACATTTGACATATAAAACGAAATGACAGGACTCAGTTATTTGAGACCTCCCACCTTCGAGTGCACATATGCGAGAGAGAGAACAATAGGCACATAGAGCAAGTTCGCGAGAGTTCCGCTTTTTCCCCTTTTATAAACAATGCTTGATGCGCGGGAAAGCTTTAAACCGACCAATCATTGCTCTCCAAGTCACCAAGGATGAGAAAAGTTCGTTCGTGAGAAACTTTCGTTTTAAATATCAAAGCAGGCAATGCTTTATAACTTTTCATTGTTGCCTAGCAACACGCTTTCTGGACTTTCGTTTCTCTCCTTTTAGTGTTTATATAGCAGTTGTGGCTTATTTGTGAATAAAATTATATTTGAGTTTTCATTAATCAACTTTAAGTCTATCTTCTTTTAGCAAACATATTCGGAAAAAATTATTCTGTTTTCAATAAATAGCAATTATTTATGTAAATTAGTTTAACCCTTTGTTGTGTTCATATATAAGACTTTCAAATTTTTGGAACAAGCTTATTGTATTTTTATTTAAATTGAAAATGTTTGCGTTGCAATTCTGTTTTCATTCCCCACAATCGTTTTTTCTTCTTTCACTCCGTCCATGGCTACAATTCATTAACAATCCAATGTACGTAAAGCCACTTCGTTTTTAAAACGTCCAATACGCTCTATATAACAAACATGTGTTGATGACATAACTATAATTTTTTTTTATTTGTTTGTTTTTATAGATTTGTATGCCTGAAGAGAAAAAGATTTTAAATAAACATAATCATACCATTTATACTGGAGAGGCTTTCTCTCATGTACCATCAACTTTAGAAACGAAAAACAAGTTCGAAGACTATTCTAATGCAGGAATGGGAGTTGCCTAAGCACTGAAGGTTCATTACGATTACTTGACACTTGCAGAAGGTGCCACAGAAAAAGCATTGGCAAATTCTTCGCTCAATCCAAAGTCAACTAATTATCATCAAAATGGTATGATACTTGGCTTAAGCTTCACCTAGGTTCTAGAACAGGCGATATTTTTGAGGTATTTACTTCAAGTATTACAAATCCATATTGTTTATATTTTCAGATTCTAAAAGAAAAGCCAATCGAGCTTTCATTTAACAATTTAAAAATTATAACGGTGATTTTATAATAATTTATAGTTAATAACCTATGTAATATTTATCGTTAACAAAGTCTCCAGAACTTTAAAATACAACAGATAAACTTTTTTTTTTATTTTAAAGATTATCTAAAGCATTTAATAACAACCAGATATTAGTCAATTTTTGTATTATCAAAAAGATGATAGTTGGAAAAACAAAAAAATGCAATAGGCGGACATTAAAGAAATATGTTAATGTACAAAAGTTGAGTTATTTATTTATTTGTTTTAGTAATGTTTACAAATATTTATTAGTTTTTAAAATAACTTAATAAATATGAAATTTGTTTGAATTAAAATCTTACCATTTTACCATTTTAAGCGTAAATTGTCTTATTTGTTTATATTCTTTTTAAATTTAAATACTTATATTCGAAACAATAATAAATTTTTTAAATCATTACCTTAAATGAAGGAGGCTATTACTCATTACTAATGCGAGGTTCACACATGCCGGCATAACTCCATCCTCTGTTGCCCAGTCTATGTACTGTATGTTCTATAAACATGCTTGCGGGGACAATGTGAATGTTACGGCATGAATATAATGAACTGAATATGTCGAGTCGCCTAAGTGACAAAATTATTCTGGGATGTGTAAACGTGGCGATTTGAATGAGACAGCATGAATGTGACCAAAAGTTACTATGACTACGTGATCACCTGTTTGTTAACATCTCTTGATCCATTCCCAAAAGACCATGTGTCTGCTACCTTACCCCCCTCCCCCTCAGATGGTCAATAGTGGCCATTTTTTTACCCCTCCCCCTCCTTCTACTTGTCCACGTGGTTTATGGAAGATCCCTTATCGTGGATGATGGTCTCCATACAGGCAGTGCTGATGTTCAGTATTGAAGCCAATTATCGGACATGAATCCGCCTGTTGTCCCTTATCAGCTCATTTGTTCATGCGATAATGCCATCATTGACAGCAGTTACTGGCCTTTCCGTATGAGGTTCAGTGCCGGTGGATTCTCGCCCTCCTTCAAAATTTTGGCACCAAGCAAAGACGGATGATCGAGACAAACAAGACTCAGTGAACTGTCTTTGAAGTCTCTGATGAATTTCAGATGCTTTCACACCTTCGTTGTGGAGAAACTCGATGATTATTCGTTGTTCCATTTTGGTCGACGCATCGCTGTCTGACATTTTGTTTAAACAAACAATCGATTGCTATGGCAATTGGATGAGTGGTGCTGCATTTCCATAACAGGCCGTAGGTGCCATCCCAACAATGAAAATTTAAATTTTTACAACAATGAAATTTACAAAAAATAAAGTCCAGGTCAAATTTGAACTCCCTCGTATAGTATTTGTATTCTCTCATTAAGATATTTCGTTGTTTCTGAAGTGCTATTCAGTGTTATTGTAAACGTCCTTGTTTTCGGAGGCTATGTGCTATTAAATTACTCAATAGTTTGTAAACAAATTGCCTTTTTTGAAATTATTGAAATCCAATTTTGCTTTATGCTGTCATCAGCTGAAAACTTATGATAAGGATGAACTCACACTTCGACAGATTCCGCGACGGAAAGTATCAAAGACAAGGGCTTGCGGTCAAAGGAGCGTAAGTATCGGGCGGAAAAAAAGAGTTGCAATTAATCCTGTTTTTTTTACCTATAATCTGCGCTTCTTTCACTACATTTCTTGCCGATGATGTTTTCCGTCGCGGAATCCGTTATAGTGTGAATCCAGCCTAACTGGTTGTTGGCTCATATTTGTTTTTTGAGTAGGATGTACAGCCTGTTGTTGAATATATCGATCCTAGCACAGACGATCTCGTTCGATAAATCGTCTCGGATATGATACCGAATCGGGACAGTCGATATTTTCAAAATCGGTTAACCAACTTCAGGAGACCGTTGACTCTTGTTATGAAGCTCTGGATTTCTTCGAAGCTCTTCTTGTGAAAATGAAGTTGGTAATCTGGGCGCAGGCTTGAAGCTGCATTATGCTATGGTGCCTGCTCCAGAAACAAGTTCTAATGAAATTGAACCTCTTTCTCTATGGAATGTTATAAAGATGTTTTTACAAATTAGTTCCAAGTGGCTCTGAAACATTTAACAGTTTTAGCAAAGTCGTGGTAGCAGGAGCCATCATTTCTGATAAACGCAAGAGAATCAAATCAGTCCATACGTCCATAACTGTTTTTATGCAGACCGTTTCTAGATGACGTGTGATGAAACGTAGATTATTATTATGTGTATGTTAAAGTGATTGAAAAACATTTTTCTCATAATTTACGATTTTAAAACTCTCTCCAGTCGCGATCGAGCGTGAGCATTCATGATTAACAAAAGCACTTATACTGAAGAAATAAAGGTCTGGAAATAGCGATATGGTAGCGGTTTTTTTAATTGTTCAACGCGTTTCGAGGAAATCTCATCATCAGGAACTATGATCACTACAAAACTAGCGTGGGTTACAGCACTTTGTTATATAGCCACTTTCATCCTGATGATGAGATTTCCTCGAAACGCGTTGAACAATTAAAAAAACCGCTACCATATCGCTATTTCCAGACCTTTATTTCTTCAGTATTTACTCAGCGATATAGACCATCATGCAACCTTTATAAGCACTTATTCTAAAAATGACAGAGCGCTCGTCATTGCCGCATCTAAAAACTCCCCGATCTCATCGTCGTGCTGGGAACGCTGAGGATCAACGTTATCTTATTTCCATCCTGAGCACTTGGCGTTCTCTCGTTCACTTAAACTTATTTCGCTTTGCAATAATGGGCGACAATGAAGGCGTATCCCACCTCGTAGTCTGTCCCATTGTGGTTTATAGTTTTGTAATAAAATCTTGTAAACATTCCAAGGAAGAGTTTTAGTAGTGAAGCAGAAATACATTTATATATTTACGAGTATTAATGAGAAATTACCCCCCCCCCCCCGAGTAGAGTAAGGCAAGGAAATTACCCCTGCGTTTATCTACTTTTACCCCTTAATCTGCACTTTTTACCTCCCTCAAGTTTTTTAATCAAAAAATTGAATTTCTCGAACGTAGTGTGTAGAAAATGTAAAATGGCTCGTAGTCTATCTGCTTTCGTTTCTCATCATTTCTGATCGAATAACATATCACATGCCATTTTTTGCCATCGGTCTCGGTGGCTCAGTGGTTACGTGATCGCCTCTGATGCCCGAGGAACCGGGTTCGACCCTGGCCGAGGACGACGAGGATTTTTTTCAGGGGGAAAATCTTGAGATCAGGCACTTCCTTCGGAAGGGAAGTAAAGCTGTTGGTCCCATGTAGTCGTTTACCGATTGCACGTTAAAGAACCCTTGCGAGGCTAAATTTGCGGCTCCTATAACGCCGTCCTGAAATGACCATAGCAGTTGTAAAGGACGATAATACCAAACAAACCAACCAATCACATGTTGCCATAATTCTAATGCCAAGTGCTTGCCACCCCCGCAATTCCGATCCCACTGGAACAATTGGGCCTAAACTTTATAATATATATCTTGCCTAGAGGAATCTGTATAATGAATTTCACTCCCTCACGTACCTAAATAGCACATAGATCTTTTGTCCTCTCTGAATCCCACCCCCGTAATTCCGGCCCCAGTGCACCAATCAAAACCAAACTAAATAGTGAAGGTGGGCATGCCCAAAGTAAGCTACGTTCTGAATTTCAACCTCTACCTCAAAATGTGTAGAAATTATGAAGGGGACGGACGGACATTATAAAACCAATAAGTAGCTCCATTCTTCTGCTACTTAATAATATAGAAGATGAGCAGAAAGCGCTATCACCTGCACGCGCCGATGTCAATATGCTTAAAAGATGGAGAGAAAGTAAAAATATTCCTTCTTGACAAATCGATTGTTATATGACATGCCATTATCTTGATATTATTTACACTCACTGTTTTAGCAGGTACATTCGACTTGAAGGGGTCCACGAAAAATTCTGTAAAGTTGATACGGCCGAGCTAAGACGTTGATGGTTATATTTCTTAAAACAGAATTTGAGAAAGTTAATTTGTTTTCAAGTTATCGTGCAAACGACGGACGCCCAGACGGACTGCCGGATAAACGTACAGACCAAGGCCGCATTCTTATAAGTAGCTTTTTACTAAATCTCCTAATAAATCTGAAGGCACAGAGCAGGTCAAGATACTCTGTAGAGGCGAAGGAGTTGAAGATCAAAGCGAAGATAGTTTTATATATTTTATTTTTTTTAATTCTTCTCTTAGGTTTCGAATTTTCTTTAAAGTTTCGTGTTTCTCTACGGGCACTCTCGTATGTATTGTCATAAAAGAATAAAATCCCAAAGAGGAGCTTTAGGAGTGAAACAGAAATACATTTATACATTTATTAACAAGAAATTACTCTCCCGAGTAGGGTAAAGGCCGTTTCACATTACCACCTTTGCGAACGAAAATCGGACGAAAAAATATCAGACGGCATTTTCGCAGCCGGGTAAACTGTTTCTGAATACCCAAAGCAAAAATCTATTCAGGGTATTTTCAAAATCACTAATTTTTTAAATTTCCAAAATTGATCTTTCGCTAAGACATAAAGGCAAAGGGGATAGGAAAAAATTCTCTCTAGCTTTCAGATTACATGTGAAACGACCGACTGTCGGCTGCCTGGTGCATACGATGCGAAAATCATGCGTCCACTTCCATTAGATATTTTTCGCATCGGACCGATTCCACCATATGCGAGAGGCAATCAAAAATGACGGTATACTTTTAAAGACGTTAATATTCTTTGCCTGCGTAGCAGAATGCACCATCTTGCAAACAATAAACGTTTCTTTCTTAAAATTAATGATGATGATCGATAATCACGATACCCGACAGACATGGCAGACATGATTGTTTTCTTTGCGCATTTATTTGCGCATGCCGTCAGCGCTGTCAATGTGAAAGCAACCTGCCAATTTCGGACGCCTGATTCATAGACCGTTGTCGTGTGCCAACGAGATTTCTGCCGTCCGAAATTCGGCCTATATTTTGTCGTCCGATTTTCGTTCGCAAAAGTGGCAATGTGAAACAGCCTTAAGGCTCCTAGCAGACCCTGCGTTCATCTATTTTTAACCCTTTATCTGCACTTTTTTCCTCTCCCCACGTTTTTTAATCAAAAAATTGATTTTCTCGAACGTAGTATGTAGAAAATGTAAAAAAACTCTTATCTTTCCTTTCTCATCATTTCCGATCGAGTAACATATCACATGCCATATGTTGCCATAATTCTAATGACCAAGTGCCTGCCACCCCCGCAATTCCTAACCCACTGGAACAATTGGACCTAAAATTCACAGTAATGTATATCTTGCCTAGAGGAATCTGTATACTGAATTTCGCTCCATTACGTGCCTAAATAGCGCATAGATCTTTTGTCCTCTCTGAATCCCACACCCCGTAAGTTCTCCTGTGTAGGTTAGCTAATTTTTATTGATTAATGATTAAAATTAAGCCTCACACTCGTGTACCACATCAGACTTTAGAGAAAGAAAGATAATTTAATTTGAATTACCCAGAGACAAATTAATTTCTTTCATTTGTCTCTGGAATTACCCTGTGGTTTTACGAAACGCATCAGCGATAATAAACATCACGTATTGCTATATTAGAAGTATCTTATCCTTTTAAAAAGTATTTTACAGCAATACTAATCCATAATATGGATTCAATTAGATAAAAATTAGTATTAATTTGATGGACTTTTTTTAGCTACATTAGATTTATTTATCATTTCTTGTAGTTTGTGGTTTATCTTGTAGTTTCGGTGTTTTTTTGCTAAAGAGATTGACAATTATTGTATTTATTCCAGCGAAATAATTTGCTTTTATTTTGTAACTATTATTTATCCTAAATACAAGGTGAGACCGGAAAGTTCGCTGAATAACTCGGAAAAATAAACAGGGACAGGTATTTCAAAGATGATACTTTACTGTCCTTCAAAATGAGCACCCATGGCTACAATTCACTTTTGACATCGTTCGTGCAAATGTTGGATGGCGTGTGAAAAATCCTCTTTCGGTACTGCTTGAAGTTTCCTCGTCACAGTCGTTTGAATATTCTGAACGTCGAGAAATCTGTATCCTTTCATTGTTGGTTTCAAACGAGGAAACGGGAAGAAGTCCGGCGGTGACAGCTGTGGAGAATACGGTAGGTGGTAGAGTTCTGGAACTTGTTTTCGCGCGAGGAATAGCCTAAACTTTATAGCTATGTGCCGCCTCGCGTTATCATGCCGAAGACACCAGGATCTGGGCCATCACACTGGGTCGACCCGACCAATACCGTATTGGCAATACGTTTCCATAGACGACCGAGACCTCCGTTTAGAAATCGCCATTGATTGTTTCGCCTTGCGGATATTCAAACGGCTGTGACGAGGAATCTTCAAGCTGTACCTAAAGAGGATTTTTCACGCGCCATCCAACAGTTGCACGAACGATGTCAAAAGTGTATTGCGATCAGGGAGGCTTACTTTGAAGGACAGTAAAGTATCATCTCTGAAATGCCTGTCCCCGTTTGTTTTTCGGAGTCATTCACCAAACTTTCCGGTCTCACCTTGTATTTCGAACTCCGCTCGGTTTCATAATTAAATGGAGAATATTTATCACATTATAATTAGAGCTGGCACATAAGTTTGGACAATTTTCATTCATGAATTGATAATGATGAATCTGAAATTCCTTTAAAATTTTATTGTGCTAATTAAACGCTAAATAAAATTTTCGATACTAAGAATCAAGGTTAGAAATTAATTCCGGAGAAGATTACAGCAAAAAATCCTTTCAGTAAACGAGCTTAATTATTCGCCACGAACAAACTCTTGCCCGGATTCACATAATGAAATTTCGAGTAGATACATTAAAAAGAAACACATATACAAATTTAAGGTCGCTTCACATAGGAACGTCTCTACGTGTTCCGTCATGTGCGTGCGTTATCTACGGTATGTTTTCGTGACGTCATACGTGCTACCGTTCGGTAAAAAAACACGGAGACCGGAGAGTTCGCCCAAGCCCAACTTTTCACGAACGTCTACTGACGTCATACGTGTTTTTTCCCACAATCCTCCGCGAACATCAACAGAATAAAGATGGCGTAGAGGAGAGGTTGATTGAGCTTGTTCAAAAACATTCGTACGATGTAATGGATCGTGACTACAAGGACACAATTAAGAAAAAAACACATTGGAGGAACGAGTATGAGCAATGAAGTATAAACATGAGTAAAAATGATTTTATTTTGCTGAAGAACGAACCCTTCTTATTGGAAGAGTGCTTTTGTTACGAGAGCTTTCATTAGCCAAACGACACGTTACGTGACGTTGGAAACGTTTTCATGTGCATGTGCATACCGCATATGTGCTCACGTCCTATAGCTGTCGCACGTAGGTAACGGAACACGTATAGACGCTCCTATGTGAAGCGGCCTTTACCAACCATTATGACAGTCCTTTTTTTTTCTCTTGGGCGAATGTCATTTACATAAGAGTATTCGATTAAAAAAAAAATAACGAAACCGTAATAGACATTAAAACAACTTTATTAGGGAAAAAAATATAGAAATTATTAAAAAATATTGATAAGGAATACAATTATTAATTTTATAAATAACATGCATATCATTCCTCCTTCAGTAGTCCTAATGTTTTATGTAATAATAGTCAAATCCCAAATAAAACAGTAAAAGGAAAGGGAGATATTACTACATAAGAAATGTATGACAAAATGAATAAATAATTACTATTAAAATTGAAAGACTTCAAATTCATAATCTTCATAGATAAATCTAATGTAGGCATTTTTTTTGTTCCAATATTCGAGCGACTTGTGTTCGCAGCTAATGGAAACGAAACACACCCAACGACTAACGCCGAGTCGGCGAACCATGTCTTTGCCGATGGCCTCTACGTTCTCTGGATTTTCGTAGACGGATAGCAAGGCAGCCTCACTCACTTCTTTTGTCTTGTATTCATCCAGAGAATTTTCTAGCACTTTGATTGGATTTCTGCCTTGAGTCCTACAAACAAAGAATATGAAAAAAACAACAAGTTATCATCACATGAAAAATATTAAAGTTAACAGAGAAAAGCTTCTACGGTACAGGCGAAAAGTTTATATCGTAGATTTTTAAAATCTGTTAATGCCAGCAAATAAGAAGTCGTGGGTGGGCTATCTGTTGGTTATCTTCCGATGACCAGCTTATGAAAATTAGGTCATATATAAAATTTATTTTATAAACCGTAAGAGATAGGGCCAATTTCCAATAAACAACTTGTTCGCATTCAATTATGAACACAATAATACATGTAAAAACCGCATCAAATTCGGATGAACAAATCTACTATTACTAAAATCCAAGCTGTCTGTCTGTCTGTCCCCCTATTGACTCCGTCCCTGCAAGAAATACCCCGGAAAGACAATCATTAAACTTTTTGTCGTAATAATGAAAAACGGGGATTTTTTGCGGATATTTTAATTTTTTTTTCAAAGGGAAAAAACGAAAACAAAAATTTATTAAGTTCTTTTTTAGTGAACATTTCTTATACTGGGTGTTCTTGAATAACATGTACAAACTTGGATGGGTAATAGAGGGATCAAATCTAAGCAACATTTCCCTCTTGGACATTTTTTTGAGATAAAAAATGTTGGACTTCGCGTAGACGTAATATGCCACTCAACCGATGCTTCTGGAACACGTCAAAATCATGGTCATTCATTAATAAAATAACTATAACGTGTTCACATTGCACACAATAGTATAACGTGACTTGTTTTTTTTATGAAACATGCAAATGTTTTACAATAAGTGTTCAAATTGACTCCCTCTAGCATGAATGCATGCTTCACAACGTCGCCGCATGGACTGACGTACACGTTCAAAAGTTTCTGGGTTTTCGCGAATCTGGTCCGCAGCTACGGCGATTCTGGATACCAGCCCTTGATCGGATCCCACTGGAGTCTCGTATACCAATGTCTTTAAGTGTCCTCACAGAAAGAAATCCGCGCACGTTAGATCTGGCGACCTTAGATTTGATCCCTCTATCACCCAACCTCCAAGTTTGTACACGTTATTCGAGAACACCTTGTATAATTATTCTGACGCGTCTGAGAAAATCAAAAGAGCTTTTAGTCAATAACCATAATCTCTTGATTCACAAATCGTTTCTCATTCTCTGGAATGTCAATTTATTTTCTATTGCTAAAAGAAATTCTGTCCTGATTGCATAAAAATTGACAATAATATGTGTAATTTAGTTTCTGCCATGACTTTCCTTCTAAAAGCAGTCGAGCTGCATAGTGACTGCCACAAACGTGTAAAATAGTGATTGGTGTTTCTCTATCGCATTGAAGACCCCATGAGTCTTTGGGCTTTTTATTCATTAGGAAATGTAGGTAAATAATTAAATATAGACTGGAGATAACCTCCAAACGTGATGTGTAATAATTTTTTGATAGGAAATACAGATTGACCATATACATGAATGGGACGGTTTATTACTATAGACAACATATGCAGAGGTTGAGTCAAAAGTAGTGGCCGATTCGGGAGGCGGGGGGGTTAGAGTTTGACGAATTCTGGGCGAAGACCATATACCACAAGGGTATATCGCACAGAAAAGAGTGGGAAGAAACGTCAGTACGAATTTGAATGTGCCACCTGCGTCAGCCAGTTTAAAAATATGGCAGAAAAATTGGTGATACGCGGGTTCCTTCGTAACTATTGGTTAAAGGGAACCAGTGCGCGAGCAGTAGCCGCTGAACTTTGCAGGGTGGAAGGTCAGGGTGTGACCAATGAACGGACAGCACGACGGTGGTTCTCTCGCTTCTCGTCTGGAGACATGGGCCTGGAAGATGCGCCAAGGAACGGAAGACCCAAAGAAATGGATGACGCATCCTTACGGCAACAAGTGGAAGCCAACCCAGGCAGCACCACCCGTGGACTAGCGGCGAATATTGGGACATCATAATCGAGTGTGGTTCGACATCTGCACGCCATGGGAAAGGTCAACAGGAGCTGCCGAGTTGTGCCCCACGAGCTGACGCCCGCGCAAGCACAACAACAGGTGCAGTTGTGTCATCAACTGCTGGAAAAAATCGAGGTTCTGCCACTTCCTGCACACAGCCCCGACATGGCACCTTCCGACTACCATCTCTTCCGGTCCATGGCGCACTTCCTGCGTGGACGGCGCTTCGCCAATGTCAGTGAGGTTGAAGACGCCGTGCGCGACTTTTTCGCCCAGAAACCGGAGGAGTGGTTTCGCGAGGGCATCCGCCAACTGGCTGATCGTTGGATGAAAACCATCGAGCATGATGGACTCTACTTTGAAGATTAGCAATGAGTGGTTCCTGCCTGCTGCCCGTTTAAAAGTTTGCGCGGTGATCGGCCACTGCTTTTGACTCAACCTCTATACTGATGAAACAAACAACCCCAATGATACCTTGATTTTGCTTCGGGCGTTAAATTGGCATTTATTAAATGCTGTGGAAATTGGTCTGATTAAAGCAAATCATTCAACGAACAATTATTGTTTCCAGAGTTTGCAGCTTTTACTTCTGCCAAAATGCTAAGAGATGTTAATAATTTCTTCAAATTTTATAATCACTGACACAACAGCGAACCTTAGAACCATGGAAAGTTTTTCACTACCTGTTAAATTTATGGACACAGCACAATACAGACATACACCGGATAATTCAGTTTCTGTTCGCGTGCTCAAGAATAATTAAACCAGAAATATTTCACGAAATAAAGCATTCAATTTAGTTTCGTTTATTTTCATTTATAGTCAGGTCCCTTCTTGAAAAAAAATCCCCGTTTTTAAAACTGGATTTAACCCTCGTCTCTCTTAAAATGAAACTGAAATATCTAAATCATGTAGAAAATGTAAATCATGTCCCATGCCCATCCGGTTTTGTTTATTTCGCGCATGTGCAATTCATTTTACAATACGATGGCTGAGCACACCGTAAGGAAATGAATACTATGATGCTGATAATGAGACTGCTGCTTCCGCAGCTCGGCTTTATCAGTATGGACATGCAAATATGCAGAAATGTTTCCCTTTCATTTTTGTTGTGTTCATAATCAAATGCGGAACAACTTTATAATTGGAAATTGGTCCCTATCTGATACGGGTTATGAGAAATTTTGTATATGTCCTAATTTGCATAATCAGGTCATCAGGTGTCAGCCCCGACTATGACTTCCTACTTATTGCAATAACAAATTTTTAAATTCTACGACAGCTATCAAGTAATTTGAGAGGCATACTTTCCGACCACCAAGAATTTTGTTCGAAAAAATTTATCTAAACAAAAGTTTGATACATGCATTCGTAAAATTTAAAATGGGTTTTCGTTTAAGAAAAATAATGAATTTAAAGATAATGTAAATAAATGTAAATTTCGACCACTAAGTGGCCATCTTTCAGTATGCGTCCAATGTAGAGAGATGACCACTATGATCTATGGCGAATAAATCTTTTTTTGTGGACAAGTGTTACTTTCTACCTTCTATTCTTGTGAATATGCAGGATATTCGTAAAAAGATTTATACCATAAGAATACTTTATAGCTTTTGATCTTAACATAATTATTTATCGTTTTTATCATGCATAAAAAGTTTTATCTGATATACAGGGTGTATCCGAAATGCTGTCACAAAATGTTTATGCGTATTCCCCATGGCAAAGTAAGCAAATTTATCCCTATAAGCATGGTTCCGAAAATCAACCGTTTTCTGCAAATGTCGACTGAACTTTTCACGTCGTATTGCACGTCAGTTCCTCCATGACCAGTTTCCAGACAGATGGATTGGACGTTCCGGACCTGTAGCCTGGCCTCCTTGATCCCCGGATCTTAGCTCCATCGATTTTTATCTTTGGCACATGTCAAAGATGAGGTGTATGCAGCACCAGTCGACATTGCTGCTCAGCTGTGGGACCGCATCATAGCTCAGTTTGATGACATCAGGAACCGGCCAGGACACTGAAACTTGTGCGACAGTCATTCGCCAAACTGTTGAGGCCTGTGTAGCAGCCAATGACCACCATTTTGAACACCTGCTGTAGCACCTCCTGCTAGAAGTCAGCCACTAAATCACGGGCATGCAAAAGTTCAGTGGACATTTGCGAGAAAACGGTTGAGTTTCGGAACCAAGTTTATAGGGATTAATTTGCTTACTTTGCCATGGGGAATATGCATAAACATTTTGTGACAGCATTTCGGATACACCCTGCATATTGGTTTATTGGAGAAACTACTATCACTAGCATCAACAAAACAAAAAATTGCGTATTTCATAGCGAAAATCCACTGAGTAGTATGGCTTGTTGAAACAAAATCGCCAATCACTGTTCAAAATCACTTAAGTTAACTTTAGATAAACAGCCACCAGATAAAATGTCCATTTCCTGGGTGTTGGCCCGTTTGGATAGATTATCAGACAGGCTACATAGAGAGGTCTATGGGATCTCTCCAGCTCCAGGTGGCTTGCTGAGGTGGCATTATCATCTTATGGGACCTAGAGTCACTGGCGTGAATTGAAACACCGCGTAAAGAAGACCAAGCCAGTCCTTGTGACAATGTAAAGAATTCTATAGCATCGAGACGACATAAAAAATAGCAGGTTATCTTTGAAGCCAGACATTAATCGACCTTTTGTCTGGTGATTATTTACCGTAAATTAACCTGTAATTAATGAGATTTGAACGGTAATCGGTCATTTTGTTTCGGCAAGCCATCCTACACACAGCGCTTGCCGAAACATGGTAAACGCTTTTTTTTCTGTCTATGCAGGTGAGAGCAGTTTCTGCAATAGACAAATATATCAGATAAAATTTTAGATTTTTTTAATGTACTGAATACGATGCATTATTGTTTATCATATTAACCGTATGTACGATTAATATAAGAGAGATAAATTTTTCAACTTACAATTCATAAATTATTTTCTCTTCCTTTAGTAATGTTTCTTTCGCTGGTGACTGTTTAGCAATTTCTTCCCTAGAAAAAAAAGAAAGCTATGTTTTGCTTGAAGTTTATTTATTTCTTATGCAAATTCCTGGGCTATAATTTGAATAAACGTTTTAGCTACAACTCCTGGTAAAAGGTTTCCGATCATACATGCTCATTTTTGCTAAGCAACTTCACAATTTAATTTTTTATTAATGTGGTCATTAGAAATAAAATTTAAATATATATTTGAAAGAGCAATCTTTGCTCTACAAAATAACATAAAAGTTATTTTATTAATGTTATAGAGATATAACTAAAATAAAAATCACTGATGGAAAAAAAATATCTCATCAGCTGATGTGCTAGAGAAAAGGTTCTGATCACAGCGTTAATAATTAGTAGCTCCTCCTCTTGCTCGAATTGCCGCCAAAACAAAAAGATGGATGAATTTTATCGCAGGTTTTCTTGATAGCTTCACCTAATTCCAACTTATTGGTTGATCTCATCTGATCAATTAATATTTTTAGGTTATTCCCAAATATTCCCAATTGGAGCACGGTCCGGATTGTTTGCTGCCCAAGAGAAAACCTTAATCTCATTATCCTTTAAATAATTTTTTTACAATTTTGTTTGTGTTACAGCTAGCTTTGTCATATGCATATAAAAACTCATCGCTATCTTCCATTCCGTGTTAAGACTGCATTCAGAATATCAATGTAGCATTCAGAGTTCACTGTTTTTGATAGTATATACATTTTTCCTGCAGCATTCTTACATCCCCGTATTATAAAAGATTCAGAAATTTTTTTTTTTTGGTATTTATGCAGTTGTCTTCGAATATTTCTGAAGCTTTTCTCCAGACAAATTTTCCAGCATCATCTGTTCCAACGCAAATACGAGACTCATCACTAAATATAACTTTCTTCCATTCGTTGTCTGTGTTGCTTGCACCATTGCATTGGTTGTTGCCCTTGCTCCTTGGTCAGAGCTGGTTTGATCTTGGCTTTGCAAAACGAGAACCTATTTTATTTAATCTGTTTCTCACTGTGCATGTTTTTCTACAGACATAAACTCTCCTCTTTCTCCATTTAGTATTTATTTATTTGGATGAGAATCTTCTCATTTGTTTCACAATTTGTCTTAGTTTTTTGTCATCATTGGATGATGTAGAACGAGGGCAGCCACTCCGGAAGCGAATTGGTAGTTTGATAGTTTATTACAAATTTGAAATTGTAATTTGAGCACAATTCCTTGTTTCAGCAGTCTGTCTTTGGTTGGTTGGTTGGCTTATTAGAAATTTTGGCGTCGACTAATAAGGTCATTTTGCGCCTTGTACACAAGTTATATCTCCACAGGTTGAACTTCGTCGAGTATCATGGTATCTAACTAAAAGAAAATAGGGTCAAAAGTGATACGGTAGTGTAAGTTTATTGCGCCTTACGCGTTTCGGCATTACGCCATCATCGGAGGCTATACATCTACAAGAAGTTAAACTGGCCGTGGCCAGGTATTTATACAGGATGTGTGGGATGCAGAAACAAATAGGAAATATTGATATAATATTTGAATAGCTATTGGATGGATATAAACAGGTATTGAATTTGATAAGAAGATTGTAGAAATGCGCGGACCTAATAGAGGGCAATGTGGGTAGCATCCGGTTTTTCTTTTAGTTTTAACAAGTTATATCTGTACGCAGCCCCGGACAAACACAAACATCCATGCTCACAGCGGGATTCGAACCCACGACCAGGCGGACTCGAGAACCAGAAAGCTTACGCCCTAGTCCTCCCGGCCACCTGGCCGGCGTCTGTCTTTGGATGTGACCTTCTTGTAACATTTGAATGATTCTTTCTTTCATTTGTGCAAGATAGTGTTTACTTGGAAGCATTTTAGGTAACTTATATTAAAACGTGCAGAGCAAATATTTTAAAATTTTAGCCTTCTGAATGCTTTCTTACTATAATTATAAAAATGCAGAATTGGTTAATGTGCAAAAATTTACATATATATACAGCGATCAGAAACTTATTTTTCTAGCAAATTGACTGATGAGGTATTTTTTTCCAAATACTCATGTATATTTTTAATTATTTCTCTGTAAATTAAAACATTTATACAATGACCTTTATGTTAATTATAGAGGAAAGATTGCTCTTTAAAATATGTGTTTAAATTTTGTTTCTAATGACCACAGTACAGTAATAAAAAATTAAATTGTGAAGTTACGTGGCAAAAAATAAGGATGTATGATTGGAAAGTTTTTGCCAGGGGTTGTATTCTTTGTTTTAGTTTTGAAATTTCAAAATCTCTTGTATTATACAGGGTGAATACAAAAGTTTGAACCCCCGTTTTATTTTTTGAACCGAAGCAGATATGTCAATTTTGATGAATCCAGTGAATAGGAAGTTGTGGGTGGCCTATCCCATGGTGCACTTTTCATCATCCCAAATATGCAAATTAGGACACATTCAAAATTTATCTCAAAAACCGTAAGGGATACAGAAAAAAAACCAATTGTAAACTTGTTCAGCATAAAAAAAACAAACAAAACAAAAAACAAATTATCCAAATCATACAAACCAATCACCCACAATCACGTGGTGAAGTGTTTGTAGCTTACAAACAGTCACACTGCACAAGGAAACTGAATGTTGATATTTCCACCATATAAAGAATGCAAATCAAAAAATTAACATAAATTACCATACCCACATTCACTTTCATGCGGAAAAGCAAATAAAAGGCATGTTTCAGCACACAGAAGACAACAATTCCAGGATGGCAAGCTACACTGTTCCGGAAATGGTTAACATTATCTTCTGCTTCGGAGAGGCAAGGAGAAACCTACATGCTGCAGTTAGGTTGTATCGAGACAGATACCCTAACGAACGCCATCCATCTCGTCAAACAATGCGTCACATTATTCAAAGATTCGAGGCTACAGGAAATGTTAATGCAGAACGAGGACGACCAAGGGCACAAGGCGACGAGGATACAACGACACTAGTTCTAGCTGCAATTGCTGCAAATCCCCACACAAGCACCAGAGCAATTGCTGCAGATGTTGGGTGCCATCAGAGAACTGTTCTCAACATTCTACACGCACATCATTTTCACCCATACCATATTCATTGTCACCAGGAGTTACTAACATTGGATTATGTTGCTAGGGCCGCCTGTTGCAACTGGTTACTTACCTGCCTGGATGACAATCCAAACTTCATTCATGAGGTGTTATGGACAGATGAAGCCCAGTTCACCAGGGATGGAATTATCAACAGGCACAACCATCATCATTGGGCAGACGAAAACCCACGATGTCTGCGAGAAGCAACTCATCAAGTGAACTGGAGAATCAATGTGTGGTTGGACCGTATTTTTACGATGGAACACTGACTGCAGAACGCTACCGGGCTGAAATTCTCTACGTGATAGTCACAGACTTCATAGACAATTTGCCATTGGCCTCGTATCAGCGCACGTGGTTTCAGCATGATGGAGCTCCTCCACATTACGGGTTGGTCGTTCGCGAGCGTCTAAGTGAGATGTTTGAACAACAATGGATTAGCCGAGGAGAACCAGTTCGTTGGCCACCCCGCTCCCCTGATTTTACACCACTTGACGTTTTCTTGTGAGGATACCTGAAGGACAAAGTTTATGCTACGCAGCTCGCCTCACTGGATGGTCTGGTTCAACGAATCCAGGAAGCGTGCCGAGGAGTGACACCAGCCATGCTTGCCGATGTTTTGGAGTCTGTTAGGTTCCGTGCCCAATTGTGTTATGGTGCCCACGGTCGTCACATCGAGCATTTTGTTGATGAACTTTTTTTATAAACTGTTTGAATTAACTTTTTGTGTAGTGTGACTGCTTGTAAGCTAAATTTTGAATGTGTCCTTTTTTGCATATTTGGGATGATGAAAAGTGCACCATGGGATAGGCCACCCACAACCTTCTATTCATTGGATTCATCAAAATTGACATATCTGCTTCGGTTCAAAAAATAAAAGGGGGGTTCAGACTTTTGTATTCACCTGTATCATCAGTAAATTCATATTAGAAGCTATGTACTATGTTATCAATTTTTTATTTAATAAAAAACATTCTTAATATTTGTCTAATGTTTATCAAAACAAAAAGATTCATATGAAATTTGATCTGTGTTCTATTCATAATTGGATTAATTTATATACACTATAAGAATTAAACAAGAATGGAAATTATCTAATGTTTAATTAGGATTGTGGGGGCAAAATTTATTTGCTTTCAGGAATAAAGCAAATTTATTTATTTGCTTTCAAGAATTATCTATTCAAGTATATATTTCTAATCTTGACGAAAATAAGCAATTTCTAATAATTCATATAAAGAGCACATATAAATGCAACATTAATAAATGGACAGGCATCCATGTCCACGCATAATTGAATCCGCGATCGCTTATGCCTTTATTCTGTGTTCAGTGGCTTATGCCTTTATTCCATGTTCAGTGGCCATTTCAATATTCACTTGGCCATATAGGAATAACTGAAGACATCAAAAAGAGCGAAAATCGTTCTCCTAATTCGAGACCAGATCGCGAAATTTTTTCCCTATTCTGCATTATAACTATGATATACTTCAAGAATTTCTTCAGTTTCTTTATCTTCTCTTTGAGTTGAATTTCCATCAATTTATTTGATGGTTTAAGAGTAAGGAGGATTCCCGATTTCGAAGCGGGGGCCTGCTCTGCCAGTTGAGCTGAATTGTTACTTAATGGAAGTCCATACTACCAAAAACCTGATTTCCATTCAAATACGATCGTTTGGCGGCACTTTTTTTTAAATCAAAACTATCAAAAATGTAATTTCAATTCGAATAAATGTGGATAATTGTTCGCGATAGCTCAGATGGCTCGTGCAGCGACAGCAAAATTCGTAGTTCGAGTGGTTCCTGATTCGAGTCCAAATTGCGAAAGTTTTCTTTCCATTTCTACATTGTAGTTATATGCTTGAAGAATTTCTTCCGTTTCTTTATCTTCTTTTTTCTGTTATTCTCGTATTATTCATCCATCCCTTCGTAAAAAGAAGATTCGCTTTTACTTTTAACAGACGAGATATTTCGTTTATCAAAAAAAAATAAGTGTTTCGTTACGTCACTTTATTACTCTGTGAATTTTATTTTCAGGTTCAGCACTTTGTCGTTATAGACTGTTATCTTCGAGTGCAAAAACATTGAGTGAACTTTCACCAAAAACTTAACACGCATTTTACGTCACGATTTTTATATTTTTGATGGTAGAGGCTAGCTTCCTCTTGATGTGGAACATCTTAGAGATGAGTGGAGTCATATCGGTGGAAGGATGGATCATAATACTGTTCCTATTAACTAAACAGGTGGTGGCCTTCTTTTATATTTTTATTTGTACATTATATTAAGTGAGAGTCTTCGGCTTAGATTAATAATATCAGAAATGAAGCATAAATGAGAACTCGGCCGAAATGAGAAATAAATTCGGGCATTTTTCAAGAAATGAAGCCCCGCCAATAACGGTAGAACAGTGATTTAGAAAATTTGAGATCATTTCGTAATCTAATAATTTGACCAATTCTCGTTCATATGATCTCAAATTTTAATAACATATGTAGAAAGAACAGAACATTCTATGTGTAATGTCACCCAAGAAATGCAACATCCGTGTTTGGCAGGAGCTGTACTACTCAGTGGACATATACCTTGTTACAGTCGGTGCGCACATAGAAAACTTGTGAGATTGCTCAAGAATAAACCTCAAAATAAATAAATAAAACCGCAATAATTGAAAAATATTACGCCTGTTAAGTTTCATTTGCCTAGACTATTTAGTTACTCAGATATTTTCATCTCCAATGATATCAAATTTTCCGAAACACACTATATGTTAAAATTTATGCATAAAAAAAGAAATATATTGCCTTACCTTTTTAACCGTAATTCGTCAGGGGAAGCTAAGTAAAATGAAATTAAAAGAAAAATGAAAAACAAAAGAAGGAATAATAAAATTTTTAACACATGAAAAATTGAAAAAGAAGGAAATAAAATTTTTAACACATGGTTCATAAATGGTTCATTGGATAGGAAACTCATAAGTCTTTATGAATTAAAGCAAATGGTTTCCTTTCCCTAGAAAAGCTAAATAAATATATATTAAATAAAATTCCACATCGTAATACGTGCTGGTTAGTACTCACATGTGAGCACGTATTACGATGTTGAATGCGTAAGTCGGAAACTTCTCATTGGATTTCGGTCAAATTTTAACGATATACACGGTTTTATGTGCCCTATATATTCTCGTTATCCTAGATATTATAGAACTTGAGTTATTAATTGTTAATTCGTGGCGGCATTTTTATTCTGTTCTTATCTCTGTTATCGTTCAAATTCGGACCCACGTTCAATATGAACGTTTTTGCTTAGAATCATCCATACTACCTTCCCTAAAAATTCTGTAAGTTGAGTTGTGAATCACTTTGTATAGCTTATACCATACCTACAAAGATATTTTATAGTATCCAATATAATAAAAACGTTATTCTGTTTGTCATTATTGACTTTCCCTCACTTCTGACCAAACCATAAGTGTTATCTCGATGAAACAAACATGCGGTATAGTTCGATGATAGACAATTAAAATGCATTTAAGTTCAAAATAAATTGGCTTCAGGTTTGGTCAAGATAATCGATTTTATGCCAAATTCTTCACATTTTTTCAATTTAAAAAAAGGTTTTTTTAAGATATCTGGAGAAAATAAAAAGTGAATTGTAGCTTTTAATTAGCTCTATTCATCGAGGTATAAATGTTATCAATCAGATTTTTCATTGCAAAATTATAGCCTTTTTTTGAAAATTTCAATTTCATTTCAATCTTACCTAATAAAAACGTCATCATTGACTTTCCCTCACTTCTGACCAAACCATAAGAGTTATCTTGATGAAACAAAAATACTCTATAGGTCGATAATAGACAATTAAAATGCATTTATGTTCAAAAAAGTGACTTCAGATTTTTTGACATTCTTCACATTTTTTCATTTTAAAGGGAGGTTTTTAATATATCTCGACAAAATAAAGAGTGAAATGTAACTTCTAATTAGGTCTATTCATCGAAGTATAAATGGTATCAATCAGATTTTTTAAAATCAAAAATTATAATCGTCGATGAAGTAACAATGTTAACAAAACACAGTGATATGCATCATTAATTTCTTGAGAGATGGAGTTCAAAACGATCCGACTGAAGGAGACAAGCCATTTGGAAATAAGGTGATAGTCATTGGAGGACATTTTCGACAATGCTTACCGGTAGTTCAAAGAGGAACAGCAACAGAAGTTATTGAAGCATGCAACAAGTCATCAAATTTATGGCAACATTTTTACAAAACTTTCCTAAGCAGATCAAGACGATTTCAATGAGTAGATTCTTAAAATTTTGATCTGGAAATTTTTCAAGAATTGAAAATTTTGATCGTGATTTATTGAAATTCCAGATGAAATTATTGTCTCACCGGAGACTGATATAATTTCTACAGTTTTTGGAGATGATATACAATCGCTCTCATCTGATGATTTATCAAATCGAGTAATCTTATGCTCAACAAATATTGCTGCTCTCACAATGAACAAAGAAATTATAGGTCAAATGGAAAGAAGAATATTTACATTCAAAAGTAATGACTCAGTGGTAGCAAATCCAAATGATCAAATATCTAATCAAGTTACGATAGAAATGCTGAAAAAGTGACTCCATCAGTAATTCGACCACATATCCTTCACATTAAAATAGAAATGATTGTCATGCAAAATAAGAAATTTGAATCCAAAAAAAGGATTTTGCAATGTGGAACTCGCTTAATAGCACATCATGTCATAGACATTTAATTCAAGCAAAAATTGTAAATGAGGCAAATAGAAATGAAAACGTTAAAATTCCAAAAATCGATTTGAATTCAGTGATTTCAATTTGCCTTTCCTACTTAAAAGACGTCAATTTCCAATTATTCCTTCTTTTGCTATGACTATAAATAAGAGGCACGGACAATCGTATTCTCATGTAGTTTTAATTTTAAATGAACGTGTATTTTCTCATGGTCTACTTTATGTCGCTTTATCATGTTCAAAGTTTAAAAGCAATATAAAAATTTGTATCCAAGAACAAGGGAAATTGATCAAAAATAATGATAGAACTTTCACTAAAAATATGATTCAACGTGATGTTTTGCAATAAAGTGTGTTGTTTAAAATAAATTGATTTTTTATTTTATTTTTTTCTGATTTGATTAAGTAAGACTAGCGCACAGCAAGCATAGCACACCCGATCGAAGCGAGGCCAACAACTAGTTTTAGCATAGTTTTATAACCTTCAGCAGCCTAAAGAAAACACGTGTAGATGTTTTTAAAAATACCATATAAGGATATAAAGCCCAAGAGCATATACAAACATTCATGCCTAGGGCGGGATTCGAATTCGCCCTCGGACGAATTATGGTGAAAAAGGTAAGGACAATATTTCTATATAGGTTACAGTTGTATTTATTAACTATTTATATAGTTGTATTTATTAACTATTTATATAGGTTACAGAATTGAAAAGCGTATGCGTCCAGCGGGCTATTAAAATAGATGCGGACGAGGTACAGTTTCATTTACATCAGTCCTTTAAGTAATTTCAGAAGTACTGAATCTGGTCCAGAATTTCACTTTCTTGTGAGACAATGCTGTACAACCAGTAGAATCAATGACACGATATAATCCAAAAGCAGCCAAGTGTCAGAGGCCACCTTGACTAAGGAAAGAGAGAGCGAGCTAAGCGAAATCGAAAGTACTAAACAAAGTACGTGACACAGTAGATAGGTTAATTTAAAATTTCTGGTATAGAGCGTAGATCCTTGAGGGATTTTTCTTACCTGCCCAACCCGCCCACTGCATTTAAAATCGTAAAATATTTTTTCCTCTTCCCCCAATTGCTTATTACAGCCGCGAACGTGTAGCGTTTTGCGTCTATCGCTTTGGTTTGATTAGATTTTTCGCCTCCCACCCTGCCTGCCAGTTAGTCTGTTAAAGAGTAGTGCGGGGATCGTCTTAAAAAAAATAAAGAAAATAATATATACATAATTATTAGAAAGTTTAAATTGCGTTGTCCAATCCGGTTGGTTATGGCTCATAATTGATTGACTTTTGTCCATAACTTGGCGTTCTTATCATTCTTATTACACTTGTAACTTACAAATAGGTGACAGTGGAAACGGCTGCTCCTAAATAGTAAATAATGATTATTGTAGCGCATAAGAGAAAGTTGTAAGCGATTTCAGTTCATTTATTTCACTTTATCTTTGTGGTTAGCTTAGGCACTGCGTCGTAAGGTCTATATTTACTGGAGCCCTTTTTGTTCCTTTTTTTAATTCTTTTTTTTTATTTTTTTTTTTTTGCTATTAACAAATTGTGGTCCAGTAGATAGGTTAATTTAAAATTTCAGTTTATCCTTGATTGAAGACCAGGATAGTAATATGCAGCGTTTCATTCTCTCTCTCTGTAGGAGTACCCAGTAAGACTGTTTCAAAAAAAAAGTGGGAAGTTATCATTACTTTTGGATCTCGCATTGGCAGTCGGTTGTTAGCCAAATTGGAAATTCCAACCGGCTTTGAACAGCATTTCTGTTATGAATTGACTCGGCGCAATCGACTATGAACAGTATTTCGTTCCCAACTTTCGCAGGCACCGCGAAGGAAGACCTGGAAGAATTTTTAAGACAGTTTGAAATGGTGGCAAGCTGTAAAAAAAATCTCCATTGATACATGCGTTGAATTCATACCAGCCCAGGTAACGGAGCAGCATCATGGATAACATCGCTACTATATTTCATACTCCAATTTCATAGGCCAATTTCAAGAAGCTCTTTATAGAAGCATTTACTGGAGGCCAGACACAAATGACCAGAAGAGCTGACTTACTGCGACATAAGGGAAATAAGGTTAACGATTTCATAGCAAGGTTTCGGCACCTTACTAATGGCTCAACTGACTCAACTCAGACAGAGAAGCTTTTTTTTTAAATTCAAGCCGTCCCCGATAAAATCGCTGCGCAGTTAAAGATGAAGTCAGATCTGACATTAGAAGAGGCAATATCTTTTGTAGAAAAATGGTATAAGGCCCATGAGCCAAGCGAAACTAATGCGCCAATACCGATGCAAATAGATGCAGTACAAGAAAAGCACGGTAATAAGGAACCGAAAAAGAAACGAACTTTTAAAAGACCCATCAAATGTTTCCATTGCGGTCAACCCGGGCATATAAGAAGAAACTGCTCAAATGTGCAAGAGGAGTCCGGAGTTAATGAGCAGTTGTACTTTGTGCGCCCTGATATGAGTAAGGCATTATGTGTTGTCAAGCTAATCATTAAAGGAAAACCATGCAAAGCGCTTGTTGATACAGGGGCGTTAGAAAATTACGTTCACGACAAATTAGTCAAAGAATTGCAGTTAAGAACTACGGACATTTCTAGTCAACATAAATCAGCATTGTTCGCGGACGGATGAGCAACGGATATCACAAAAACGGTCAATTTCCTCAATATAAAAAGTGACCGGTACGAAAGCAAAATAAATTGCAATGTGTTGCATATTAGGCATTACCACATCATCTTAGGCATGTACTGGATACAAAATAACCACATACTTTTCAACTGGGAAAATAAGAAGTGTGCTGCTATGAACAAAGGAAAAAAGATTTGGCTATCCCCATGGGAAGAAGAAAAATTAAAACCATATCTGCAATGACCTTTGCTTCATCCTTAATCACCAGCTTGAGGTACCAGTTTATGCAGTATTCGCTAGATCAATAACCGACCCAAAACAAAACAATACTAATTCTATTCCGCCTGCTTTTCAGAGCATTGAACAAGAGTTTAAGGACCTATTCCGAGAGGAATTACTGGCCGGGCTACTCCCACATCGCAACAACACAGAACAGCCCTTTACCCCATTTAATTCACGGTTGTACCCACTGGCTGAGGAGGAGAAACAGGAGCTGGAACGACAAATCAGTGACTTGCTAAGTAAGCACTTTATTAGGCCATCCACCTCCTTTCTCTTCCCTGGTCTTGTTTGTTATGAAAAAGGATGGGGGACTACATATGTGCGTGGACTACCACAAGTTGAATAAAATGACATTTGCTAACAATTATGCCATACCACGCACTGATACCTTATTTAATAAGCTAAAAGGAGCTCGTTATTTTACGAAACTGGATGTTCTACAAGCTTACCATCAAATAAGGGTAAACCTGCCATACAGAATTCACATCATTCAAAACACTTTTAGGCTCGTTTGAATTTAGAGTGATGCTGTTCACCAAGGCGATAAAAGGAGGGAGCAGCCTCCACGTTCACTAAGGCGATAAACGAAGCTTTATGGGGGCTGGTGAACAAAGAGGCCATCATATATTTCGATGATGTCCTTGTTTTCGCTCCTTCTATGGAGATATTGAAGGAGCGTACTATGCATGTACTCCAAAGACTTAGACAGCATCATTTCTATTTAAAAAGTCCAAGTGCATGTTTGGGGTGCAGCGTGTGGGTTATTTGGGATTTATGGTATCTGCTGAAGGCAAAAAATGTGAAGAGCGATTAACCAAGGCAAGGCCATTAAGGAATGGCCATGCCCCTCAAACTTGAGGCAGCTTAGAGCCTTTATGGGCATGGCCCAATTTTATAGGGGATTCATCAGCCGTTACGCTCAGATTTCTAGCCCGCTATTCGATTTGCTCAGGAAGGACCAACCATTCATTTGGGGACGCGAGCAGCAAAGGGCTTTTGAGCAACTAAAAAAATCTTTTATGTGCCCTCCATTCCTAAAAACTTTTGAACCGGCGAGGGCACTTCATATCATGTGTGACGCATGCAAGGACGCTATTGGAGCTGTGGCCAAGCAGCAGAACTAGGGCAAGCTAATGCGCATCACATTTGAATCAAGAAAGTTTACGGCTGAAGAGTGTGGGCTGTCTGCTTATGTTAAGGAGTCACTAGCAGTGGCCCACATAGCCAGATATTGGCGACATTATTTGCAACAGGCCACTACTACAATCTATTCTGACAATCAGTCGATAGCCCGCCTGTTAATGCAGCCCAAGCTTTCTCGTCAGCAGGCCACAGTACTTCAATACATTCTCGATTTTGACGTCCAACTTAAATACATCAAGTCCGCCAATAACATAATGGCTAACGCATTATCGCGGTATTTACCTAGAGTGCAAGGAAAACCTATTGACGCAAAACCGCGAACAGGGTGGGCGAGGATGTCATGGCCCACCATGACTAAGGAGAGAGAGAGAGTAAGGTAAGTGAAATGGAAAGAACTAGACAAAAGCAAAGAATAGAAGGGGCGACCTCATTTGGCAATAAGGAGGAAAAAAATAAAATAAACAGAGGCAAGAGCGGCACGAGGCAGAAGCGTCATTTGTGAAATAAAAAGAGAAAAAGGAGCATTGGTGCTGAAGAGGCAGTGGCGCGCGATTGAAAAAGAAGGGAGAAGGAGAGGAGCGAGCTTACCACGGGGAAGCAAAGTTTTATGCTCCGTAAGGAAAAGGAGAATGCTAAGAAACCACATGGAAAGCTTCAGTGGCGGAGGACTTGTATAGATAAAGGGACATAAACTGAGCACCAGGCCCCAGCTGCGTGCAAGTCTAATGGCTGTCTGAGTTCTGTTTCAGAGCCCGAAGCAGCTGCAACAAGCCACGTCGGTAAGGAAATGGCGTCGTCGTCAGCGACGATTTTGATATACACTATATGATCAAAAATATCCGGACACCCCTCACAGATCATCGATTGGCCCAATGCACATGATAATGACTTGCACATCATTTAAATAGCTTCCCACACCTTCAGACACAACTCTGCTTGGACATTGGCAAGAATGGGTCGTTCGGCAGAGCTCAGTGAGTTCCAATGTGGAACCATCGTTGGATGTCACCTATGCGGCAAGTCCGTGCGTGACATTTCCAGCCTTCTTCAGATACCCAAGTCAACAGTAGGTGATGTCATTTTGAAATGGAAGACCCGGGGATCAACAACAGTTCAACAACGTACCGGTAGACCCAAGAAACTAACTGACAGAGACCGTCGAGTGCTTCGTCGTGTCACCCGCAGCAACCGGAAGTCCTCGGCGGAAAAAATTGCCACAGAGTTTCGATACGCCTCTGCAAATGATGCCAGTACCATGACAATTCGTTGGGAACTGCACACGATGGGATTCCATGGCCGTGCTGCTGCCCACAAGCCCCACATCAGCAGGGTCAACGCCAAGCGACGTCTGGAGTGGTGCAAAGCCCACAGAAACTGGACAATGGACCAATGGAAACGTGTAATGTGGACAGACGAATCTCGCTACACACTCTGGCAATCCGATGGACAAGTTTGGGTTTGGCGCATACCTGGAGAACGCTTCTTACCTGAGTGCACAGAGCCCACAGTCAAGTTCGGAGGAGGAGGAGTCATGGTGTGGGGCTTATTTTCTGGTACGGACTGGGCCATCTCGTTCCTGTGCAAGGAATCATGTACTCCGACCGTTATCTGAATGTTTTGGACAACTGTGCACTTCCAACGTTGTGGCAATTTTTCGGAAACGGGCCATTTCTCTACCAACACGACAATGCTCTGTGCCACATTGCGGACTCAGGGGTCGAAGAAATGGGTTGGCCGGCACAAAGTCCCGACCTCAATCCTATAGAGAGTCTGTGGGATGAATTGGAAAGACGCTTGCGGGCCAGATCACATTGGCCAACTTCTGTACCTGAACTGATTCTCGCTCTTCGGGAGGAATGGAGGAACATTTCGGAAAGTACCTACCAACATTTGGTGGAAAGTCTTCCCCGAAGGGTGGAAGCTGTGATTCGGGCAAAGGGATGTGCAACGCCCTATTGATTTTCACGAAATCGTAGCTAGAGCGCAAACGTGCATGTGTCCAGATATTTGTGATCATATAGTGTATATCAGTAGTTTAAAGATTCCGCGGATGGCAAATTATGCCAAGAAGTTTTACAGTTATCATAAACATTCGACATCTTTTGATTTTTGTACGAGAGTTATTGAAAATTAATGTCCCCATTTATTTTCTAATAAATTATACATTCAAAATTCATGAAAATACCTCACAATGTGAATATATATTTTCTATACCCATAATAATTTTCCAAGCAATCCCCATCAATGCTTTAGTTCAAAACTACACAAATGCATGCATTACTGCCTGTTGGTTGCTTAGACCACCTCTCCACTGCTAGAAGCATGAAATCTCTTAGCCCATCAACCAACATTGCTCCTACTATCGCACAAAGTTCATACACAGCAAAAGAGGTTTGTAAAAGTTCACCATAATTTGTCTCCGCAACCACGGATCGATTCACAACTTGTTTTGTAACAGATGCAATTTTAACAGAATATTACATCTGAAGCGATCTCTGGGAATGCCGTGAAAATCCGCACAAAAAATAAACAAGGCTTCAAAATGCAAAATTTCGCTTTTTTTTGTTGTTAATTATTAATAAAAAAATATGGGGTATATTCTGAATGACCTTGAAGACGTTAAATACACCGCACTTGGCAGTACTGTATACGAGATCTGTTCAAAAAATAACCTAACTTTTTTAATTACGCGGCAAAGGATCGTCGTAGTGACGAGCAGTTGGCAATACTGCAATTGACTTATCCTTCTGTCTAATGGACTATTTACAAGTTTTTACATGTTGTTTAGTTTCCTAGTTATTGCCATTTGAATTTCAGTGGTCGTGACGATTTTTGCAATATCCGATATACGAGATGCAACGTGAAAATCGAAAAAAGTCGCAGGGAGTTAAGTTTGGGGAGTAGGGAAGCTGGGGGAAGACAGTCATCTAATTTTGGCACAATACTGGCGAAATAACAAGGCTGAGTAGGCAGGCGCAACCATGAAGCGCAACTCTGAGTAGTCTTGCCACAACAGTGGTCTCTTTTTGCGAATTTTTTTTCGCGCAACCTTTTCCAAACGTCTTAGGATAGACGATAGACTGTATGGTCTTGAGGCAAAAATTCTACATGCACAACTCCGTTGAAATCGAAAAAAAAACGGTGAGCATCACCTTGGCAGAGGACCGAACCTGCCTTTTTTTTGCCAACCCACTGTGACCACTGAACTTCGGTCTCAAAGTTGTATCCGTAAACCTAATTCACGTTTCCGTGAATGTTTTCTCCAGTTTCACGCAAAATTTCACGTTGCATCGTTGTTCTCGTAAATCGGACATTGCAAAAATCGTCACGACCACTAAAACACGTTGCATTCAAATGGCAATAACTAGGAAACTAAACAACATGTAAAAACTTGTAAATAGTCCATTAGACAGAAGGATATGACATTTGCAGTATTGCCAACCGCTCGTCGCTACGACGATCCTTTGCCGCGTAATTAAAAAAGTTCGGTTATTTTTTGAACAGACCTCGTAAACCGTCCTTTTTATAAATAGGGTATGAAGAAAGTCATTAACCGTTTATTTTGACCAGGAAAATTGCAACAGAAGTGATGAAACAAATAAATGAGAAAAGTAAACATGTGATATTAAAAAAAATGCAATTTGAATTTCTGAACTGAGGCATTGACATGTGGAAGGTAATAAGTGTAAAAATGTAAACTTTTTTTTTTTTTTTTTTTTTTTTTTTTTTTTTTTTTTAGGTGAAGCAAAAAAAAAAAAAAGCCGATTCGGAATCATTTTGTTGCTGATATTATTACAAAAAAACACATGTAAATTGACAATATATGCTCATTTTATCTGTTAGAAATTTAATTTGAAAAATATAGGCAAAATGTTAGCTCAAAATGTATTAATCCTAGGATATATCGAATTTTGGCACTTACTATTATCCCATATCAACGCCTCAACTTAGGTTTTTTAAATAACGACTTGAAACTGTTTAATTGTTCTCGAATTAGTATTGATGCTACAGTTATTAATAATATTGATTGCTAATTACAATTTCGGTTGTTATTCTTTACAAATTGTATCGAATCTGTGAATACATAATCGTTTTATTCACAAATTCTTTATTAAACTGAAACGAAAATTTCGTATTGCCAAAAATTATAAGAATTTTATCAAAATTTATAAAGAAAAATATATACATGTACAGTTCTTGTTGAAATTACTCACCAATCACAGCGACAACAATTACTGCCATCAACAGAAATGCGTGTTTGATTTGGAACATGTTAGAATATATATGAATAGTCTGAGGAAAAAAAAAATAAATGTATGTACCAAAAAAATAAACCTGTTTAAAAGAAACAATTCATTACTTACTAGATATTTTAATTAATCCTTAAAGAAAACGCCTTACAATTGGGGTAGAAATTTAGATATAATTTTGCTAATAACCTTGTAAATAAAATTTCACGGTATTGGTAAGTACTGTTCTTTTATAGTTGCAAAAGTTTCAGGGGAATTTTTTATCAGCCTTGACACACTTAATGAAGAGATAAGAATATGCTCATTTTACTTACATACTTAATCCTAAACAAACAATAATTTTTATCTTAAATAATTTCCGTTTATTTCAATCGATAAAACAAGTAAATGATAATTTTTTCCTAGAAATTTATCAAAAATATGATAGAATGTCGTCATTAACTAAAACCAATAAGATGGAAATTTAAATTCGAAAGTGATAAACTGAATAGTTTTGCATACTTCACAAGTGTATTAATATTTGATAATGATCACATAATATTTCTGCAATATAAACTATTCCAAGAAATATAATATAATCGGTTAGCAGCTGTGCTCCTTCTTCCCATAAACAATGTACTCGTAATTATTTCATCATTCCAGCAACAAATTTTAGAAACTTCCTTCAATATATGACTGTTTTTTATCTCATTGATTAGTTGTCATTTTATTTTCATCTTAACAGGACATATTGACAGTGATTAATTGGTTAGTGAGATTAATTAATAACGCTACAATAAAACAAAAATAGTAATTTAAGTAGATGGATGTAACTTCCGTGTTAAATTGTTTGTTTTTTAATCCATCCATATATCCATATACCAGGTGTTTCAGAAATGACCGGTATAAAAATCAATAAAACTAAATGGGCAGCGATAGAAATACACCGTGTGTTGCAATATGCTTGGGACAACAGTAAATTTTCAGGCAGACAAACTTTCGAAATTACAAACGGTGTATTTCTATCGCTGCCCGTTTATTTTTATTGATTTTTCAAATATACCGGTTATTTTTGAAACACCCGGTATATATTATAAATCAGAGTCCATTGGAGTGTTTATCCTTTTACAACTCTGAAAATACTAAATGTATCTCCACGAAACTTTCCATGTACGTAGTTAAAGTCACTGTGCCCTATTTAGGGTACTTTTTATACAGTGTTTTTATCAATTTATTAAGTTATTCTTATTTTCATAAAGTTGAATAGATTTCAAAGAATGCCACTAGATGGCGATGCTACATGGCACACTTCTATTTACATACTGTTGTAACTTGAATTTAACATATTAGCACAGGGTGCCCATAACAGGTCTGACACATTTTATCTGTGTATTACCAAAAAACTAATAAAGATAAACAGAAACGGATTTCTATATATGAAACTGTAACTGAAAAAGTTTTATTGCGTTTCAAAATTCGCCGCTAGAGTGCGGGAACTGAAGTGAAACAAGGTGATGTCCATATGCTCAAAAGAATCTGGCAAGAAATTGATTGTCGGCTGGATATCCTCCGTGTGACTCAAGGAGCACACGTTGGGGTCTACTAACTTGAAAACCGTTGAAATAAAGCTTTTTCAGTTACAGTTTCATATATTGAAATCCGTTTCTGTTTATCTTTTTTATTTTTTTGGTAATATCCAGATAAAATATGTCAGACCTTTTATGCACAAAGATTATTTTATTAATAAATTTCGTTTATAGAAGTAAATTTACTATACAGGGTGAATACAAAAGTCTGAACCCCCCTTTTATTTTTTGAACCGAAGCAGATATGTCAATTTTGATGAATCCAATGAATAGGAAGTTGTAGCTGGCCTATCGCATGGTGCACTTTTCATCATCCCAAATATGCAAAAAAGGACGCATTTAAAATTTACCTTACAAGCAATCACACTACACAAAAAGTTACTTCAAACAGTTTAAAAAAAAGTTAATCAACATAATGCTCGATGTGATGACCGTGGGCACCATAACACAATTGGGCACGGAACCTAACAGACGCCAAAACATCGGCAAGCATGGCTGGTGTCACTCCTCGACACGCTTCCTGGATTCATTGAACCAGATCCTCCAGTGAAGCGGGCAGCGTAGCATAAACCTTGTCCTTCAGGTATCCCCACAAGAAAAAGTCAAGTGGTGTAAAATCAGGAGAGCGGAATGGCCAACGAACTGGTCCTCCTCGGCCAATCCATTGTTGTCCAAACATCTCACTTAGACGCTCACGAACGACTAACCCGTAATGTGGAGGAGCTCCATCATGCTGAAACCACGTGCGTGATACGAGGCCAATGGCAAATTGTCAATGAAGTCTGTGACTACCACATTGAGAATTTCAGCCCGGTAGCGTTCTGCAGTCAGTGTTCCATCGTAAAAATACGGTCCAACCACAGTGTCATTGTACAATCCACACCACAAATTTATTCTCCAGTTCACTTGATGAGTTGCTTCTCGCAGACATCGTGGGTTTTCGTCTGCCCAATGATGATGGTTGTACCTGTTCATAACTCCATCCCTGGTGAACTGGGCTTCATCTGTCCAGAACACCTCATGAATGAAGTTTGGATTGTCATCTAGGCAGGTAAGTAACCAGTTGCAGAAGGCGGCCCTAGCAACATAATCCAATGGTAGTAACTCCTGGTGACAATGAATATGGTATGGGTGAAAATGATGTGCGTGTAGAATGTTGAGAACAGTTCTCTGATGGCACCCAACATCTGCAGCAATTGCTCTGCTGCTTGTATGGGGATTTGCAGCAACTGCAGCCAAAACTAGTGTTGTTGTATCCTCGTCGCCTTCTGCTCTTGGTCGTCCTCGTTCTGCATTAACATTCCCTGTAGCCTCGAATCTTTGAATAATGTGACGCATTGTTTGACGAGATGGATGGCGTTCGTTAGGGTATCTGTCTCGATACAACCTAACTGCAGCATGTAGGTTTCTCCTTGCCTCTCCGAAGCAGAAGATCATGTTGACCATTTCCGGAACAGTGTAGTTGCCATCCTGGAATTGTTCTGTCTTCTGTGTGCTGAAACATGCCTTTTATTTGCTTTTCCGCATGAAAGTGAATGTGAGTATGGTAATTTATGCTAATTTTTTGATTTGCATGCTTTACGTGGTGGAAATATCAACATTCAGTTTTCCTTGTGCAGTGTGACTGTTTGTGAGCTACAAACAGTTCACCACGTGATTGCGGGTGATTGGTTGGTCAGATTTGGATGATATTTTTTGTTTAGTTTGTTTTTTTATGGTGAACAAGTTTGCAATTGAATTTCTTTCTCTATCCCTTACGGTTTTTGAGATAAATTTTGAATGTGTCCTAATTTGCATATTTGGGATGATGAAAAGTGCACCATGGGATAGGCCACTCACAACTTCCTATTCATTGGATTCATCAAAATTGACATATCTGCTTCGGTTCAAAAAATAAAATGGGGGTTCAGACTTTTGTATTTACCCTATAAAATGATCTAAGAGACCATAGCTTAAATTTCAGCGTCTAGAATAGAAATTTTCATCGAACAAACAGCCCGAGCAACGCCGGGCACATAAGCTAGTTCTCTGATAATTGGAGCATTGTTTCAATTAACTGCTGACAACTCTGATATAATGAATTAAGCAGGCTGACAATTGACTTCACAAACCCGAGTTTATAGTATAGCTTCAAAACCAACAAAAATCCTTGACACATTTTGTGATTAGCACAATGAAAGCAGCAGAATTCTCATTCTCTGCTGCGCTGGGAATCCGCCAGCATAGTGTAACAATATGGTCACCCCTTCACCAAAGCCTTCACATGAGAGATATCATATCCCTCGGATGTTGGCGTTCTTAGGCTATGTTCGCACTGCACCTTAATCACGGTTAAGTAACCGCGGTTAACTCTTGATCACGGTCAAGCAGAACTGTGCGGCCAGCTTCAGTTACCTAACCGAGTTTCAGAAATCCGGTTAGTGATGTCATATCCCGTTTAGCACCAACGAACAGGAAAATAAAACATGGCGATCAAGCGAAAGCGCAGTAGCGAGTGGTCTGATGAGGAAACCAAATCTCTTATACAGGGTGATTCAAATTGTGTGTAAAACAATTTAAGGGGGTATTATAGAGGTCGATGTAAACACAAAATATCCTATTCACATGGGTCCAATTTTTATTTTTTTTCAAGTTACAAGAAATGTTCAAAGTGGCCTCCTTGAGCATGAATGCAGACATTGCATCGTGGAATAAGTGACTCGTATACGTTTTTCGTTTCCTCATGATCACGTCTAATTTCGTCAGCCGATGCTATTATTCTGAACACTGTACACAATTTGTTTCAAATGTCCCCACATACAGTAATCCAGTGGATTATGGTCCGGTGAGAGAGGTGGCCATGCTATGGGCCCATTGTGCCCAATCCATTTGTTAGGGAACTGCATGCTAAACCATTCAGTAACAACTCTACCAAAATGAGGAGGGGCCCCATTGTGTTGGAACCATATCTGTTGACGGATTGCAAGAGGTGTATCTTTTAAGAGTTCATGCAGTCTGTTTTCCAGGAAATCGGCATATCTCTGGGCATTCAGACGTTCCTGCAGAAACTCCAGCTCCAGTAGTTGGTCATTGAAAATGCCCGCCCACACATTTACATTAAAACGTTGCTGGAAATGTCGTTGCCGGACTCCGTGTGAAAATTAGACCCACGTTAATAGGACTTTTTGTGTTTAACTTGATCTCTATAATACCCCCCTTTAAATTGTTTTACACACGATTTGAATCACCCTGTATATGTTTGGAGTAAACAATTTTCAGACTTGAGAAAGGCTATACGTAACTCCTAAGAGTACGAACACGTTCTGCTCCATCCATCGCAGGGCCGTACCCAGGAATTTATTTCGGGGGGAGGGGAGTTGGAACAATTTTGATTTGGGGGAGGGACCCATAGTAAATTTGTTTACCATTTTTTCTATAATTTTTGTTAAAGATAAGGCGATTAGCTGTAACGTGACATGCCAGACTTTAAAATTGGTAAAATATGGTATAAATTTGTATTTGCGTTATAACTAAATAATTAAATAAATAAATAAACACTATATATACCATAAGATTAAGAAACTCTATATCCGTAACACTTTAATGATATATATCTACATTTCATAAGATTAATTACAGTCGACGTGCTTTTTGGCTGAAATGATCCAAGACAACATCATTATTCACTTCTATGCTAAAATCGCAATGTACATTCGGGTGCATAAAGGTTTTTACCTAGGTCAAAATTGTTCGGCTTCTTTACAATACTCCAATCCAATGAGATTACTTTTTTCCAGGTGTCTAGTCGAACACGCTTGCTATGGAACGATTCCATTAATTGTTTAGCATCGGGGGTAGGCAAGTTTTACGTCACGTGCTCAACTATGTTGACAAAAAGATTATTATGGCTGTTCTGATGAGAATTTTTGTTTTATTAATAATGTAATAATCTATTTGGTTAATAATGTAACATAAATGGTGCACAGTATCGATATAATTATATGCGTGATCAAGAGATAAGCTGATGCAGCGCTCGTTAAAGTGTGATGCGGAGATGATGTACGGGTGTAAGTGGAAGCTATATTCTTTTGACTGCTCGAAAGGTTACAAGTCTCATTTTTTGTGTGTATATATAGTCAACGACAATTATGCCAAAACCACCCAAAATTTTTTTTAATTTATTATATAACTTGATGGATCCCGTCGAAATTTGACGGAGAACAACCCATCTCTTTAATTAATTAAAAAAATAATAAAATAAAAAATTGTCAGAGCAACAAATAGAATAATCATTATGCACAAACAAATAGAATAATCAGAGCTTAAATATCTCATTATGGACAAAGAATAAGAAATGAGTTAATTAAATATATAAAATCAAAATAGCTTGAAACTAAATTTCTCTGAAAGCATTAAACTGAGACAAAGTGTCAGCGGATAACATGATCAGTTTTTAAAGCTCTTTCTAACAACATAACATTTAACATAACATTTTCAGAGTTTTTCAGTAGTCACCGAGGCCAACGAGATTAAAACAAATTTTGTTAAAAACAAATTTTGTCTATTAACTTGACACATTAAACTAACATAACTAAAGAATTATTTTCATAATCTTTCTTTCTCTAAAGTCTGAAGTGGTACACGAGACGGAAGTGACGACAATTCTTCACTCTGCTTTGTTAACATGCCTGGCTTGCCACTGCGGAAGCAGGGCTGATAATTGTTGAATCTCCCTGTTTACATGACTCGGGATAAACCACGACCTACTGGACATTAACGACTTTTTCATTTGACTGATTTTCATTGCTGTTTCAGGCAGACAAAAATGTTTCAGCCGGCTCGGTGGCCGAGAGCGTTGAGGCGCAGGTCTTGTCGCTCTCGTAACCAGCGAGTCGCGGGTTCGAATCCCGCCGAGGGCATGGGTGTTTGTGTTTATCTATTTTCACCATCATCCTTTCATCCCAAACAGCTAGTCTCCTGGATAAAGGGGAGATGCAGGCTGAAAATCCATCCATCCATCCAAATGTTTAATATTTCCCGTGAACTATCACCCTCTTTCGAGAGATTTCAAACAATTTTTTTTATCTGAAACAGCCCTTCGGAATTGAATTATATAATTTATATTTACAGAAAAAAAATTCTGATTAAAATATTAATTCTCAATATTTACATGAAAAATAAAAAAGGAAATTAATACAATGATGTATTCGTAAAATTAGTAACATAGCCTGCAATGATAGAGCATTGTAGGCTTTGATTAGAAATGTCATATCATCTTAAATATTGTTATAAAATTTGCAGTATTATGAAAAAATTTAATTTAATAATTTTTGTAAAAATAAAATGAGTACAATTTATTTAAATGAATATTTATTATTCTATTCAGGTAGGGAGATTAAAGCTTGAAATCTCCCGATAGAGAGTGATAGTACACGGGAAATTTTAAACACTTTTGTCTGCCTGAAACAACAATGGAAATCAGCTAAATGAACAGATCATTAGTATCCATAGGTCGTGGTTAAACAAAGCAGACTTTTAGATTTCAGTTCAGATCGTGTTCCAAGCAAAGAAAAATATTATCCAATGATACTAATAGTTATGTTTATAACTGTGTATTCCGTGAAATTTTGTAAGATAATTAGCATGTATCTATTTGTAAATTAACATTGAAGTACATTTCTAAGATAAATGAAATGATGCCCAAATGTAGAATACACTACACAGCATTTTTGTTCTGTGATTAAGAATAAAGTAAGCCTAATCTAATAGTCATATTATCAATGCCTTTGTGGTTATACCAATTCTTTTTTGTTTATAACTCGACAGAAGTGAATATATCGGTGCATGAGTTTCAGTTTCAACGTATACGGTTCTCATCTTCAAAACATAAATTTCTAAATTTTACAGGATCATCAGAAACATCAACCCTTTTGCACGTGCGTACAAGATGATGAAGGATGTCCGTGGCCGCTCCACTGGAAACGTTCAAATGTGGATTATAAAGCACGATTCTAGATGATATCATTTGCCAACTGCTATTTAGGTAGCAGCTGTTTTTGAAGCCGAAGATGGAGAACCAACCAACGACCATTTGAGATTTTGATTCCGTTTGAAGCGAGATTCAACCATCGTTTGAAGAGAGATTCAACCATCGTTTGAAGCGAGATTCAACCATCGTTTGAAGCGAGAGTCAACCATCGTTTGAAGCGAGATTCAACCATCGTTTGAAGCGAGATTTATGCATCTATCCAAGCACGGGGAACCAGTGACAACACATATCGATTTTGAGTCCGAACTGTGACCCAATGACTTACCCGTTGTTGTTTCCTCATGGAGAAGAAGACTGGAGGATGAAATCCAGGAGCACTGGAGGGATGAAAGTCAGGATGTTAGCCTTCTATTCTTACAAACTTTATGAAAGACCAGGATTATTTAATCCGGTACACGCGTTTGCACGCGGGGAAACTTAATCAGCAGTACATTGTTGATGCTTTTTATAAGTGGAAGGAGACCGGCTACACTGTGTGAAAGAAAATCAGAAGACTTTGTGAGTGGAGGCTTACCACTTGGCCACTTGGCTTAATGGATTTTGTTCAAAATCAGGCTGACAACTTTAATACCAAAGCAGGGAAAGTCTGTGTTCTACCTAAGTCATCTACCGAAAGAAAACCGCATTGCAGCAAAGCTACCAGCATGCAATAGCTATGGTGGCCAAGTTCAGGAAATTGGATCACTTCGTCACATATACACTATATGATCACAAATATCCGGACACATGCACGTTTGCGCTCTAGCTACGATTTCATGAAAATCAATAGGGCGTTGCACATCCCTTTGCCCGAATCACAGCTTCCACCCTTCGGGGAAGACTTTCCACCAAATGTTGGTAGGTACTTTCCGGAATGTTCCTCCATTCCTCCCGAAGAGCGAGAATCAGTTCAGGTACAGAAATTGGCCGATGTGATCTGGCCCGCAAGCGTCTTTCCAATTCATCCCACAGACTCTCTATAGGATTGAGGTCGGGACTTTGTGCCGGCCAACCCATTTTTTCGACCCCTGAGTCCGCAAACCACTGCTGTACACGCCTCGCTTTGTGGCAAGGAGCATTGTCGTGTTGGTAGAGAAATGGCCCGTTTCCGAAAAATTGCCACAACGTTGGAAGTGCACAGTTGTCAAAAACATTCAGATAACGGTCGGAGTTCATGATTCCTTGCACAGGAACGAGCTGGCCCAGTCCGTTCCATGAAAATGAGCCCCACACCATGACTCCTCCTCCTCCGAACTTGACTGTGGGCTCTGTGCACTCAGGTAAGAAGCGTTCTCCAGGTATGCGCCAAACCCAAACTCGTCCATCGGATTGCCAGAGTGTGTAGCGAGATTCGTCTGTCCACATTACACGTTTCCATTGGTCCATTGTCCAGTTTCTGTGGGCTTTGCACCACTCCAGACGTCGCTTGGCATTGACCCTGCTGATGTGGGGCTTGTGGGCAGCAGCACGGCCATGGAATCCCATCGTGTGCAGTTCCCGACGAATTGTCATGGTACTGGCATCATTTGCAGAGGCGTTTCGAAACTCTGTGGCAATTTTTTCCGCCGAGGACTTCCGGTTGCTGCGGGTGACACGACGAAGCACTCGACGGTCTCTGTCCGTTAGTTTCTTGGGTCTACCGGTTCGTTGTTAAACTGTTGTTGATCCCCGGGTCTTCCATTTCATAATGACATCGCCTACTGTTGACTTGGGTATCTGAAGAAGGCTGGAAATGTCACGCACGGACTTGCCGCATAGGTGACATCCAACGATGGTTCCACGTTGGAACTCACTGAGCTCTGCCGAACGACCCATTCTTGCCAATGTCCAAGCAGAGTTGTGTCTGAAGGTGTGGGAAGCTATTTAAATGATGTGCAATCATTATCATGTGACATTGGGCCAATCGATGATCTGTGAGGGGTGTCCGGATATTTTTGATCATATAGTGTATATGCAATCCAAATTGGATTGAAATGACAGAACAGCTGGCTCCGTACGAAATTTCGATGCCTACACCCGACATCTTCGCGAGAGTCTTTGGTTGAAATTGAGAGCATTTATCGACGACCTGACTTAAAAAATCTGTGCTGGAAAAGATGGTGGTATGGACGAACGTCATTGAGCTCCAGAAAAGAGATAATGAATTAGTTAAGACAAACCAACTATTCTCAAAGACAATTATTTGCATGCATCCATTTCTTCCAAGAATACCTATAATTCTCAAAAAATAAACTTCACAGGCTGTAAGCCTGCTGCCATGCTTTTAGTCTTTCTTTCTCTAAAGTCTGAAGTGGTACACGAGGCGGAACTGGCAACGGTTGTTCACTCTGCTTTCTTAACATGTCTGGCCTACACCACCTAGACAGAAGGCCTGATATTGGCAATGTCATACATTGTTACATCATCATTGTCTTGGCCTGGCGTGCCACTGCGGAAACGAAGCTACAACGATTGTTCACTCTGCTTTGTTTACATGCCTCGGGTAAACAAAACAGACTTTTTGATTTCAGTTCAGATCATGTTCCAAGCAAGGAAAAGTATTCTCCAATGATCTTAATAGTTATATTTATAACTGTGTATTCTGTGAAATTTTGTAAGATAATTAGCATGTACCTATTTGTAAATTAACACTGAGGTAAATTTCTAAGGTAAATGGAATAGTGCTCAAATGTAGAATACACTATACAGCATTTTTGCTCTGAGTAATAATACAGTAAGCCTAATCTAATGGTCATATCATCAATGCCTTTGTAGTTATACCAATTATAAAAACTCAGTGCTGGGGAAGGTGGTAGCATGGATGAACGTCACTGAGTTTCAGAAAAGAGGTAATGAATTAGTTAAGACAAACCAATATAAAATAGAATTCTTCTCAAAGGCAATTATTTGAATGCATCCATTTCTTCCAAGAATATGCCTATTACCCCCAAAACATAAATTTCACAGGCTGTAAGCCTGCTTGCCTTGCTTCTAGTTATTTTTCTTATAATCAGACAAAACATAAATATTGTGTCAGATCGCCGAGCGCCGACGAAGAGAGAGAAGAAAAAAATCGGCGATCCAACTCGGAGGAGCAATGGAGGGGGAGAAGGAAGTAAACGAAAGAAAAAGTGAAAAAGTCAAGCCTTAATACCGGCAAAAGAAAATAGATCGGGCGAAGGAAGTGAAGGAAGCAGAAAGTGACAATCGAGAAAACGATTGGAAGAAAAAGAACAGATGCAAATTAGAAGGCGGAATAAAAAGCCAGAGCAAATGAGAGAGAAACAGAGAGCGTTAGAAATCGATGGTCGGCGAAGGAACCCGATTTTGAATAGACCTATTGTGTGAGTGACTGTTTTTTTGAGCACATTTTCTATATATAGACATGTGCTTATGTGATCGGTTTGTCCAGCTGTCCGTCCGTCCATCTGTAGACAATCCCACAATTCATTGCGTTGCATGTATTGAATTGCATGTATTGCAATCTCACAATTCATTCAATCATGTCTTGAATTGCTGGAAGAAACGAATTATCCTCGCATTTGGTAAAACGCGTGTTGAGAACATGGGTTCGGTTCTGCGCGTGCTCTAAACGTTAATGAGATGGTGTGCGTGCAGGATGCACGTGTTTGACGACTATTAAAAGGGCAGTTCGGTCCCTAAATCAAGAGAATTTTTTTATTCCTAGGGAGCTTAGCATTTATTACGATAACTTGAAAACGAATTAACTTTTTCACAGTCTGTTTTCACCAATCCATTAAAATGGGACAGAGTACGCAGAAGTACGAACGTCAGATAGCAGGAATAAGTACGTGCTCTAATGGTACCATTATGATACCCTCTTAAACATTTCCTATAACAAGATATGGCATGTAATATATCAAACAAATTGTCACAACATATCATGAACGAATATAAAAGAGTAACTAGTGATAGCAAGTATCGGTCTAATGGCACGTGTACGTGCAAGGATGTCTCATGAATGAATATAACGGTATATAGTGATGTCTGAATTGTTTAGTAGTACATGTTTTAATGGTACCCAAGTGGTACCATTGGAACTTTCAATGCTAAGATATGGCATGTAATATATCAAACGACTCGTAATAACGTGCCATGAGTGACTATCACGAGAAAATAATGATCATAGTTATTGGTTTAGTAGCACGTGCCCTAATGGTGCACTATGAAACCATATGGTACCATTGGAACTTTCAATGCTAAGATATGGCATATAATATATCAAACGACTCGTAACAACGTGCCATGAGTGACTATCACG
>JAHWFO010078753.1:544281-563666 GCA_023313115.1 Rhysida immarginata | reverse complement strand
ATATATCAAACGACTCGTAACAACGTGCCATGAGTGACTATCACGAGAAAATAATGATAATGGTTAACAGTTTAGTAGCACATGCCCTAATCGTGCCCTATGGCATGATATGGTACCATTGGAACTTTCAATTCTAACACATGGCATGTAATATATCAAACGACTCGTAACAACATGTAATGAGTGAATATCATGAGAAAATAATGATAATTGTTATTGGTTTAGTAGCACGTGCCCTAATGGTGCCCTATGAAACCATTGGAAGTTTCAATGCTAAGTTATGGCATGTAATAGATCAAACGACTCGTAATAACGTGCCATGAGTGAATATCACGTGTAAATAATGATAATAGTTATTGGTTTAGTAGCACGTGCCCTAATGGTGCCCTATGGTACCATATGGTAACCTTGGAACTTTCAATGCTAAGATACGGCATGTAATATATCAAACGACTCGTAACAACGTGCCATGAGTGACTATCACGAGGAAATAATGAAAATGGTTAACAGTTTAGTAGCACGTGCCCTAATGGTGCCCTATGGCATGATAAGGTACCATTGGAACTTTCAATTCTAAAACATGGCATGTAATATATCAAACCTCTCATAACAACATGTAATGAGTGAATATCATGAGAAAATAATGATAATGGTTATTGATTTACTAGCACGTGCCCTAATAGTGCCCTATGAAACCATGTGGTACCTTTGGAACTTTCAATGCTAAGATATGGCATATAATATATCAAACGACTCGTAACAAGGTGCCATGAATGAATATCACGAGAAAATAATGATAATGGTTATTGGTTTACTAGCACGTGCCCTAATGGTGCCCTATGAAACCATATGGTACCATTGGAACTTTCAATGCTAAGATATGGCATATAATATATCAAACGACTCATAACAAGGTGCCATGAGTGAATATCACGAGAAAATAATGATAATGGTTATTGGTTTAATAGCACGTGCCCTAATGGTGCCATATGATACCATATGGTACCATTGGAAATTTTAATGCTAAGATATGGCATATAATATATCGAACAACTGGTAATAACCTGCTATGAGTGAATATCACGTGTAAATAATGATTATGGTTATTGGTTTACTAGCGCGTGCCCTAATGGTGCTCTGTAATACCATATGGTACCGTTGGAACTTTCAATGCTAAGATATGGCATGTAATATATCAAACAACTCATTACAATGTGCCATGAGTGAATATCACATGTAAATAATGATAATTGTATTGGCTTAGTAGCACGTGCCTTAAAGGTGCCATATGATACCATATGGCACCATTGGAACTTTAAATGTTAACATACGGCATGTAATATATCAAACAACTCGTAACAACGTGCCATGAGTGAATATAACGAGTAAATAATGATAGTGGCAATTGGTTTTGTAGCACGTGCCCTAATAGTACAATACAGAATTTATAGAACTTTTAATGCTAAGATATGGCGTGTAATATATCAACCAACTCCTTACGCGTTATTAGATCTTTTGCTATCCATAGCTTATTTGAATCAAGAGTATAGTACTGTTAGGCTTAATGGTATCTAAAATTCATTACTAATTAATTTAATAGTAGTTAATCGCTTGCTTCAATTTAATATGAAAATCTAATAGATGGTTACACATAACGCTTCAGCAGTTGAGGCTCACTTCGTTTAACATTATGTGGGAATTCTTACAAATTAAAGAACTTTTTTTTTTTTAAGTGTATGAGGAATAAATTCACTCTCCATTCACCTTTCATTCTTCAAGTTTATTCTTTTAAATTCTCTCTATACATTAGCCTATTTAAATAGTAATTTACAAATTAGTTTTCATATTTATTTATTTACTCTCAAGTGTTTTAAAATGTTGGTTAATTCTACGATGCTATAACAAGAAAATGTGCTCCCTTTATCCGCTTTGGCGGTAAAATCATTCCTGTTAACTTTAAAATTATTCACGCCGCAACCAACCACCTAACGCGTGCATGTGAAATATTGTGACTTTAGTGACCCTCCCCCCGGCGACCCCGGGGGAGGTTTCACTTCTCCCCCCGAACTTTTTGTTACTCTTTTGTTTCACCATGGAAAACATGGTGAATATGATTGCCGACGGCCCCTTTGCCGTTGGCATGTTCATGAAGGAACTATACACGAAAACGTGTATACCTCCAGTGCTTCCGTCTGGCGACCCCGCTGTTTTGGTCCTACAGAAGCTTACCCCGACTGAGTCGAGGATGCTCTGTAGGCAACGTAATGTGGCAGACCGAATTGTGTCTGCTGGTTCCATCAAGGTTGGGCAGACCACCGTCCACCTGAGCTATGCCGAACCCGGATATTTACCTGTTATCATCCGGGGAGCATCGCCGCTGATGACTGAAAAATATCTCAAGGGCTACATGTTAGACTATGGTGTAGTGCATAGGATCTCATACCCTCAGCACCCAGATTCTCCTCTTAAAAAGACGGGTGACATCGTAGTCTACAAGGACTTGAATAGAGACATTCCAACCGATGTTGTAATGTGAGGAGATCGTGTCTCCGTGTCTTACAAGGGTCAAAGGCAGTGCTGCTGGTACCGCAAAAAGACATCTCAAGTTCGGAAAGACTGTCCTCTCCTGAAGAAGTGTGACTACTGCAACAAAGTAGTCAACAAATAACATCAGTGCCCGGAGAGGACGTTTGCATCACCAGCAGCTCCAACATCGCCTAATGGAATGCTTCCCAGCGATCTCCGAAGATGACATCACCGGCCAAGTCACCAGAGCCGAGCAGAGCTACGACGCCTTCGCGCCCACCTCGAAGGCAGCGTACGACGCCATCTCCGCCGCCTATGGAAACTAGAAAGGAGATGCCACCGCCTTCAGCGCCACTATCCGAGAAACCAAGGGAGGAGATACCACACACTCCTCCCCCATCGAAGATCCAAGATGGCGCCCCCTTCCCTGAGCCATCAAGCGACATCTCGATGGTTGAGGAGGTGAGCTCTGCAGAAGAAGATGTAGACGTTTCAGGATTATCCGAATCGATCTTTCCGGTGGAAGATTTTCCAGCCCTTCCTCCGCCTGCGAAGACATCGACTTCGCAGCCATTACGGATCGCCTGTGCGCCTACGTCTGCTTCCGTGTCATCATCAGCTGGGAATTTAAAGTCATCAGCATCAGTACAGCGGGAGGTGCTTGCGACGGCATCAAAACCTCGCAAGTATAGAACCAGACGGCATCACAGCAGAAGGGACGGCGTTGCTGCTTCCGCTTCAACCGATCGAGACAGCCACGAGAACCATCATCGCAGCACTTCTTCTTCCTCCTCGTTTCGATCTCCGAGGCGGAATTCGAAGGAGCCTCCACCATCATCTGTGAAGCTCCAGTCTCCTTCGGATAAGTGTCAAAAGCCAGCAACGTGATTCCACAATGAAGGTCATCTCACTGAACGTGTGTTCCCTGGGTTCGTCTTTTAAGCAATCGGTTTTATCGACGTTTATTGCCCTGTACAGGCCGGACATACTTGTGCTTCAAGAAGTAAAGCTTGATCCTTCACAAGTATGGTACGATCTACCCGGCCTTCGCAAACAATTTCCTCGTGGACAATTTTTCATTAACTCTTCGTCACCGTTTGGGCAAGGGGTTGCAACTATCATCTTCAACCCCTCCATTCAGGTGTCGAATTATTTGTGCGACAGCGAGTGCAGGGTAATATCTTTGGACATGACATCTTCTAATATTAAATTCGGATTGCTTAACGCGTATGCTCCGTGCACGAGTGCAGAGAAACGAGACTTTTTCAACGACCTACAAGTGTATTTGTGTTCATCATTTCCTGTAGTGATCGCTGGTGATTTTAACTGTCATCCAGATGCCGACAACATCTTTTCATCTGGACATGTGAATCGCGTGTGCCAGCAAAATGCATTGTTTGACCTATGGCCTGTGAAGTCTCGTGGTGATCTCAGTGGGTACTCATTTCATCGAGGACCCACTGTGGCATTGCGACTAGATCCTTTTTTGGTCGACAATGTGTTTGCTGGTACAGTTGGAACAATGGAGGTTATTCCTTGTGCTTTCTCAGACCATAGTGCCATCGTGTGGTCTTGGGATCCTCCATTTGTTTCTCCGGCAATTGCTGTAGGTCAGATCACCAATAAGAACTGGTTTTTAAACGTTTCTCTGCTCGACAATGATAAGTATCGGGGAATGTTCGTTCAGTTTGTGGAAAAACATCTCCACAATTTGCCTCCTACGCTTGAATCGTGGTTGAACTTAAAATCTAAAATAAAAAATTTTTTCCGTAAGATTGGATTGGATGCAGCCAGACGTCGTCATCGTTACCTTCTCATGCTGCAAGAAATATTGCGACTCCTCCGTTGTTCCACCCCTAAGGAGGAGTTTCAGGCTGAAATTCAACAGGTGAAGAGTGAAATAAACGCTCTAATGATCCGGGAAGCTGCCGGCGCAGCGCTCAGGGCCAAACATACCTGGGCAGCTTACGTCAGGCACATGTCCTCTGCAGCCTTCGCTGAGGAGAGGCGTCGGGATAACAATAAACATTGTCATCGTTAAATGGTGGAAGGTGAGGAAGTGGAATCTGATGCCGACATCTTATCAGCCTTTCACTCTCACTTTTCATCAATTTTTAGCCATCCAATCATTCCGTCAGACACCACGAAGCAGTGGATAGAGGCATTGAGACCTTTTTCTGTGGAATCCGATTCGTTTATAACACGTCCCTTCACCGAAGATGAGGTCAAGAAGTTTCTCTCGGCAGGCGGCCGTCAACAGTCCAGCCCAGGCTTAGACGGCATTCCATATTCCTTCTTTAATTCGTCGTGGAAGCTTCTTGGGTCTTTCCTGGTGCGAGTCTTTAATTCCGTTATTCAAGACCCGTCTTCCATTACACCGGACTTTACTGTGGGGAAAATTATCTTACTCCCTAAAGGTCCGGATCCAAAACTCGTGACCCAGTGGAGACCGATTACATTACTCAATACGGACTATAAAATCTTCACTGGGGTGTTACAGCAATGGCTTAAACTCATTGCCGACGAGTTTTTCGATCCGGGTCAATCTTGCTCAATACCAACACGCAGGATGACTGATAAACTTATAACTATTTGGTGTGTAACGGAAGAAGCGCAAGTGCGTCAACAAACTCTTGCATTTGACAAGGTGAATCACGAATTTTTATTCCAAGTGTTTTACCAGCTTTGTCTTCGGTCATTTGCTGTGATTATTTCTGCACTGTATGCATCGGCCCCATCATGTGTGGCGGTTAATAGCTCCACTTCATCTACCTTCGAACTCTTGAAAGGTGTCAGGCAGGGGTGTCCTCTATCGCCTCTCCTGTACATCTTCTATTTGGAGCCATTACTCCAGTTCTTGAACCGCCACCCGGAGGTTAGGGGATATGAGTTACCAGCTGCATCTATCAACATCAGGACATTAGCGTACGCCGACGACGTTGTGTTGTTTGCCTCGGATTCGTATTCCCTGAGCATTTACAAAGAAACCTTCGATCTCTTAAGCACTTCGACGGGGAGTACCATCAACCTCGTCAAGTCGAAGGGAATTGCGATTGGGAAATGGACGATCGACAAGCTCAGGCTATTCCCAATAACATGGTGAGGCCAGATCACAGTGCTTGGATTTATATTTTCTTTTTTACCGGACATGGACTCTATCCATTGGCAGCTAGTGGTGGATAAGTGTATCGCCCGCCTTGACAGGAATTTTTGTTTTTCCACGTCAATGCTTGTCAAGGTGCGGTTTGTGCAGACTCATATTTTATCATTGCTGTCAGCTAAGTGCCTATTCACTTTACCGCCAGCAGACATGCTCCACAAAGTTCGCAGTGCTATTGTGAATAGTGTGTGGGGGAATTCTGTTCAGCGTCATCCTGTTCGGGCAGGGTTTCTCTTCACTCCCTTTGAAACGGGGGGGGGGTTAGGCCTGCCCGAGATCCGGTGATACCTCATTGCAGCAAGGCTTGCTGCAATGATTCGTGTTTTTCTCTTCCCCCCCACCTTTGTGGGCGAACTTTGTGTTTATGTATCTACGAGTGTTTTTTAAAGTGAATAGGATACCGTTAGGAGTGAACAGGATTGGGGTCATTTGTGTCCGTCTTGGTTCTTCCAGCAGTCTAACCAGGGCGAGACCACCGACATCTTTCGTCTCTGCCCAGATCATCAGCCATTTTAAAGGCAATGAAGGCTGTTGCCTTTGATGGAACTGTGTTCTCTTGTCAATGGCGATTGCTGCACCACTGATTTTACTCCCTCCAACGTCTTCATCTATGGAGGTTGGTTAGATCTGCACGTTGTCTACATTGTGGCATCATAGAGACAATTGAACATATATTCTTCGAGTGCTCGTTTGCCAAATCCATCTGGAATCGTTTGTGCCAACATTATAGTTTACCTAAGATCTCTTACTGGTTGTGCGATTCCTGATGGATGATTCCACCGGTGATTCACTGAATTCAGATCTAGCGATACCTATTATGTTTTTGAATGAAGAACTCTGGTTGGCAAGAATAGACAGAGCGAGGGGGACTTTATCCACACCGTCATCTGCGTGGAAAAAAGGATCTTCACATCTACGGTCCTTGCTCCTCTTAGAATGGTATCGGCTAGGTCCTTTGGCTTTTAAAAGGTGTTACGCTAAAAACTAAACGCCTTTGTGAGGTCATCAGAGGGGTCTATAATATAATTATGCCCACCATTTCATGTTTCCATTAGTCTTCTGATGACCTACCGGTGGAGAAACGAGCCTGGAATCTGAGGCGTTTATTAAAACATAGAAGCCTATGAAAGGCTTCACGAATATAACGCTTTCCGCATGTACGCCTGAGCACCCTGCTATAAGATCGATTTAAGGGTGTTCGCCGGAGCAAATACCATCTGCTCCAGCTCCAACAACCCGATCTTGAAGAGACGTATTGTGTGAGTGAGGGACTTTGTTTTTTGTTTTTTGTGAACTTAGATATTATTCACGCCGCAACCAACCATCCAACGCGTGCGTGAATAATATTGTGACTGTTAGTGACCCTCCCCCCGGCGCCCCCGGGGGAGGTTTCCCCCCCCCCCCCCCCCGAACTTTTTTGAGACTTTTTACTTTAATTTATTATGACCGAATGGTCATGTTAATGGCGGACGGGCCATTTTCCGTCGCCAGTTTTATGAAGGCGCTGTACGCCAAATCTGGGGTACCACCTGTCTTAGCATCTGAGGACCCTTCCGTCTTGGTCTTGCAGAGACTCTCCTCTACGGAGTTGAGAATGCTCTGCAAGTCAACTGTTATTGCTGATCGCATCGTCGATGTGGAGTGCGTGAAAGTTGGCAACACCACCGTCAACTTTTATCACGCGGACCCTGGCCACCTCACAGTCCACGTCAGGGGAATTTCGCCGTTGTTGTCCTCGACTTATATTCGAAATTATATGTCGGAGTTTGGGGAGGTGCTCGGTATTTATCGTCCCGAGCACGCAGATACTCCCTGACACCAGAACGGCGACATATATTTCGATATGAGGCTGGACAAGGACATTCCAGATTCCCTTATTTTACATGGAGAACGTGTCTTCGTATCCTATAAGGGGATGAGGCGGTGCTGCTGGTACTGCAAAAAGTCTTCTCATGTCAGGAGAGATTGCCCTCTCCTGAAGAAGTGTGAAATGTTCCCGCTTGGTCGGCAGATACCATCGTTGCCCGGAGAAGATTGAGAGCAGTGCAGCAGCAGTCACGTCAACGCCTCGTACGTCACCGAAGATGACAACTTTAGAACAAGCTGCAGAGCCACAACGACCGGCCCGGCCCATACCTTCTCCACGTACGTCGCGGGCCGCTTCACCTGAGCCATCTTTGCCTCCACTACCAACTGAAGACGAGCAGGGATTAGTGCCGCCATCAGCACTCCCTCCGTCTTCAGAGGTTGCTGAGGATACGTCCCTGCTTCTGCCATCAAGCGACATCGTGATGGATGAAGAAGTGGTCTCTGCAGAGGAAGACATTGAAGCCCCATTGGGTGATGTTTCAACGCCTTTGGAGGAGGAATTTCCAGCTCTCCCCCCTCCGTCTCTACCAGCGTCGCAGCCAGTGGGAATCACCCGTCTTCCTACAGCATTTCCTGTGTCATCTTCGGCTCCAACGGCGATCTCCACATCGACGCAGCCTGAAGGGCGTACGGAGAGCAAGTCTCCCCGTAAAAAGAAGACCCGCCATCGTAGCAGAAGGGACAAGAAGGCATCATCATCGTCCGAGAGGGATGGCAGTGTGAGTAGCTGCCATAGTCCCTCTCATCGGACGCGCTCACCGTTTCGTAGGACTGCTGAGCCACATTCGTCGTCGAAGACGGACCAGCCTCCATCGAAGTTAGGTCAGCCTCTTCCACCTAAATCCTCTGAATGAAGGTCATCTCGCTGAACATACATTCCCTGGGTTCCAATTTTAAGCAATCGGTATTATTAACTTTTATTACTCTGTACCGGCCAGATATCCTTCTTCTGCAGGAGGTTAAGTTAGCTCCCTCGCAGAAAGGTTATAATCTACCTGGCCTTCGCAGTCAATTTCCTAGTGCGCAATTCTTCATAAACTCATCTTCACCTGTTGGACAAGGGGTTGTTACAATCATCTTTAACCCTTCCCTTCAGGTGTCGAACTGTATTTATGACTGCGAGTGCAGAGTAATTTCGTTAGACATTTTATCATCAGGTGTGACTTTCCGATTGCTTAACGTATATGCGCCGTGTGAAAGAGCAGAGAAACAGACTTTTTTCGAAGATCTGAACTTTCATTTGTGTTGTGCTGTGCCTGTGGTGACTGCTGGTGACTTCAACTGCCATCCAGACGATGATAACAACTTTTCGTCTGGACATGTGCATCATTTATGTCAGCAAAATGCATTATTCGATCTATGGACACACCAGTCACATAGAAATCATCCGGGGTTCACTTACCATCAAGGACCCCTTGTGTCATCTAGACTCGGCCTATTTTTGATCGATAATGCTTTTGCTGGCTCACCTGGACAGATGGAGGGTTATTCCTTGTTCTTTCTCTGACCACAGTGCCATCATGTGGTCATGGAAACCTCCATCTTCAGCTTGTGTCGCAGGTAGTGCTTCAAATAAAAACTGGTTCCTGAATGTTTCTCTGCTCGACAACAAGGAATACTGGGGAATGTTTGTTCAGTTTGTGGAAAAACATCTCCACAATGTGTCTCCTACTCTTGCTTCGTGGCTTGTTTTCAAGGACAAAATCAAACGGTTTTTTAGGAAGATTGGGATTGATGCTGCGAGGCGCCGTCGTCGTCATCTCCTTATGCTCCAAGAAATCCTCCGGCTCCTCAGAAATTCCACCCCTAAGGAGGAGTTTGCGACCGATATTCGTCAGGTGAAGAGCGAAATCAACGCTCTGATGATCTGAAAAGCATCTGGCGCAGCGCTCAGAGCCAAACTCACCTGGGCTGCTGACGTCAGAGATATGTCATCGGCCGCATACGCTGAGAAGAGACGACGAGCCAACGTCAAGAAATGTCACCGCATAGTAGTGGAAGGTAGGGAAGAGGATGCGGATTCTGACATCTTAACAGCTTTCCACTCCTACTTTTCTTCTGTCTTTAGTCACCCAATCTTCCCATCAGATGCCACGGACAATTGGATTGAGTCACTAAGACCTTTTTCAGAGGATTCTGATGCCTTCATTACACGTCCCTTCACCGAAGACGAAGTCAAGAAGTTCCTGTCAGCGGACGGCCGTCATCTGTCCATCCCGGGTATGGATGACATTCCATACTCCTTCTACAATGCGACATGGAAAATTCTTGGCCCTTTCTTGGTTCAAGTGCTAAATTCGATAATCAAGGATCCTTCCTCCATCACAGCAGAGTTCACTGTGGGGAAAATCATCCTGCTCTCTAAAGTGCCGAATCCAGAGCTCGTCACCCAGTGGAGGCCTATAACCCTTCTTAACACGGATGATAAGGTCTTCACTGGCGTCTTCCAATCAAGACTCAAAATTTACGCCGACGAGTTCATCAACCCCAGACAATCCTGCTCTATTCCATCTCGCAGGATGTCGGACAATTTGATCACCATTTGGTGCGTGATGGAGGAAGTCTGTGCACGCCATCAAACTCTTGCTGTGTTAAGCCTTGACCAAGAGAAGGCTTTTAACAAAGTGAACCACTTGTTTCTCTTCAAAGTTTTCTGTCATCTTCGGCTTCGGGCTTTCGCTACGATGATCTCCGCTCTCTACGATTCAGCCACATCATGCGTGGCGATGAATGGTTCCACATCTTCCACCTTCGAACTCTTAAAAGGTGTCATGCAGGGGTGTCCATTATCCCCCATCCTGTACATTTTTTACCTGGAATAATTACTACAGTTTTTGAATCGCCACCAGGATGTTCGAGGATATGATTTGCCAGCCGCATCTATTAACATCAAGATGCTGGCTTATGCAGATGACGTAGTGCTTTTTGCGTCTCTTTCATATTCCTTGAGCATCTATAAAGAGACTTCTGACCGCTTTAGTACTTTGACGGGGAGTTCCATCAACCTCATCAAGTCTAAAGATATTGCTATTGGGAACTGGACTATGGGCTATCTTAAATCTTTCCCAATAACATGGTGTGACCGAATCTTGGTGCTTGGATATGTCTTCTCTTTTCTACCGACTATGTATTCTATGCACTGGCAACAAGTGATTGAGAAGTGCATCACTCGTCTTGACAGAACTTCCGGTTTCTAACTTCAATGTTTGTCAAGGTGACGTTTTTAAAGACACATGTGCTTCCAGTGTTAACATCTAAATGCCTATTCACCTTGCCTTCTTACAAAGACCTTCAGAGACTGCGTAGTGCGATGGTGAGCTGCGTGTGGGGAATGTCTGCTCAGCAACGTCATCCAGTGCGAGCCTCATTCATCTTTACCCCCTTCGAGAGAGGTGGCTTAGGTTTACCTGAGATCAAATGATATCTTATTGCTTCCAGACTGGCTGCAATGTTTCGGGTATTCCTTTTTTCTCCCCCCATGTGGGCGAATTTTGTGTTTTCGCATCTACGTGTCTTCTTCAAGGTGAATAGGCTTCCATTACCTCCCTTGTTGCCAGTGGTTACTTATCATCGTCAACCGAATATATACAAGACTTTTACTCTCAACATTGTGACATTTTTGCCCATGCTGCGCCGTCTGGATCCGCAAGAGTGGGGCTCATTACGCCTATCGTGGTTCTTCCAGCAGTCCGACCCAGGGGAGACAACTGACATCTTTAAGTTCTTCCCTAATTATCCGTGGGCAGCAGTCAACATCTAAGTGTTTATGCGAGGTCATCGGAGCAGACCAGATCTTCCACCTCACTTTTCCGATGGCCTTTTGATACTTCGTCGGTAGCGAACGGGCCTCGTTTTTGAGGCGATTGAATAAGTTGCGCAGTCCCTAATCGGACACTTACTACATGTGCGCCTAAACGCCTAGAAATTCAAGATCTTTGTTTAGGCGTCTGCTGAGGCAACACCATCTGCCTTAGCTCCAACAGCAGGATGACCATGATCGATATTGAATAGATCTCGTAGTGATTGTGGGAGTGAGTGACTGACTTTAATTCTTGGACGTTAAAATTTAATCATGCTGCAAGCACCAAACCAATGCGTGCGTGAGTGACTGTGACTTCGAGTGACCCTCCCCCCGGCTCCCCCCGGCGACCCCCCCCCCCGAACTTTTCTACTCTTAAGCCATAGAGAACATGGTGTTTATGGGAGCCGACGGACCAATAGCCATCGGCATGTTTATGAAAAAACTATGTTTGCAGACGGGCATCCCACCCGCGTTACCATCTGGTGATCCTGCTGTTTCTATCGTTCAGAGACTTTCTCCCAATGAGTGGAGGTTGCTCTGTCGACAGCGAAACATAGCAGACCGCGTCGTGTCTGCGGATTTCGTCAAGGTTGGACAAACCACCGTCTGCCTGGTTTATGCTGAGCCCAGATATCTACCCATCTTCATCCAGGGTGCCTCGCTGCTGATGGAAGAAGATTACCTGGAGTGTTACATGTCCGGCTATGGGCAGGTGAAGAAAGTAGCCTACCCAACTCATCCGGCAACAAAGTCTGCGTGTCTTACAAGGGTCAAAGGCAGTACTGCTGGTACTGCAAGAAAACGTCTCATGTCAGGAAAGACTGCCCTCTCCTCAAGAATTGCGATGCATGTAACCGCATCGTAAGCAAATATCATCAATGCCCGGAGAGGGTGTTTGCAGCGCCAGCAGATGTTCCAGCTTCGCCTAAAGGAATGTCGTCCCAGCAGCAAGCCATGATGTCATCACCGTCCAAGTCTCCAGTGACAACCAGAGCTTCATCGCCGTCATCCCCATCGCGGAAGGGCCAAGCTACACCGGCTCTTTCGACTCTTCCAGAGGTGCAGAAGGAGATGATGGCCCCACCACCTCGACCATCTTCGTCTCTAGCAACATCTTCGGAGCCCAGGAAGGAGAAGACATCGTTACCTCCTTCCAAGCTCCCAGAGATTACACCTCTTCCTCAGTCATCTCTGGATATGTCGATGGGTGAAGACGAAGCTTCTGGAGATGACGACGTAGATGCTTCAATACTAGCAGAAGCCGTTTTCTGAAGATGCTGACCTGTCTATCTCTCGTCCCTTTACCGAAGGCGAAGTCAAGAAGTTCCTGTCAGCGGACGGCCATCATCGGTCCAGCCCGGGTATGGATGGTATACCATACTCGTTCTACAATGCGGCATGGAATCTTCTTGGCCCTTTCCTGGTGCAAGTGTTTAATTCGATCATTGAAGACCCGTCTTCCATCACATCGGACTTCACCGTGGGGAAAATCATCTTACTCCCCAAAGTGCCGAATCCAGAGCTTGTTACCCAATGGAGGCCAATAACCCTGCTTAACACAGACTAAGGTCTTCACTGGTATTTCAACAGAGACTTAAAGTTTTTGCCAAAGATTTCATCAATCCCGGACAATCCTACTCTATTCCATCACGCAGGATGTCCGATAATCTAATTACAAATCGGTGTGTGATGGAAGAAGCGTGTGCTCGTCAGTAAACTCTTGCCGTTTTAAGCCTTGACCAGGAAAAGGCTTTCGACAAAGTGAACCATGGGTTTCTCTTTGAAGTGTTTCGACACCTTCGTCTTCGGACTTTTGCCACGATTATTTCCGCACTGTATGTTTCGGCCGCATCATATGTGGCGATTAATGGTTCCGTATCTGCCACCTTCAATTTGTATAAAGGTGTCAGGCAGGGGTGCCCTCTTTGCCCCCTGCTATACATCTTCTATTTAGAACCATTATTGCAATACTTAAATCGCCATCAAGATGTTCGAGGATACGATCTGCCAGCTGCATTTATAAACATCAGGACTTTGGCTTATGCAGATGACTTACTGCTATTTGCGTCCGACTCTTACTCCTTGAGCATCTTTAAAGAAACCTTTGATGGCTTTTGTACTTCGATGGGGAGTTCCATCAACCTCGTCAAGTCTAAAGGTATTGCTATTGGGAACTGGACTGTGGAATATCTCAAAACTTTCCCAATAACGTGGTGCGACCGAATTACAGTGTTAGGATACGTCTTTTCTTTTCAACCGACCATGAACTCTATGCACTGGCAACAAGTGGTTGAGAAGTGCATCTCTCGCCTTGATAAAAGTCTTCGTTTTCCAACATCGATGTTTCTCAAGGTGAGATTCATCAGCACTCATGTGCTTCCAGTTTTATCATCCAAATGCCTATTCACCTTGCCTTCGTATAATCTCCTCATGAGACTCCGTGGGGCAATTGTGAACTGTGTTTGGGGGACGACTGCTCAGCAACGTCATCCATTAAGAGCAGCGTTCCTCTTTATTCCCTTTGTGAGACGGGGGTTGGGTTTACCCGAAATTAAATGGTATCTCATTGCGGCTAGGCTGACTGCCTTGATTCGGGTATTCCTTAGCCATCCCCCTTTATGGGTGAACTTCTTTTTCTGACATCTAAGGTTTTTCTTCAAGGTGAATAGGCTTCCGTTATCTCCCTTGTTGCCAGTAGTAACGTATCAACACCAACCGGACATTTACAAAGCCTTCAACCTGGACTTTAAATTAGTTTCACCGATGCTATGCCGTATTGATCCTCAGCAATGGGAAATGCTTCAGCTTGCATGGTTCTTTCAGCAGACTGACCCTGGTGAATCGACTGACATCGTTCGACTTCTTCCCGATCGCCCGTGAGCAGCAGTCATGATGCTTTTAAAATATTTTGCTTTTGAGAAAACATTGTTCAACTATCAATGGCGGTTGCTGCATCACGGGTTTTATTCGCTTCAACGTCTGTTTCAGTGGAAGTTGGTCATGTCTGCTGGATGCTCCGTGTGCGGCGTAGCCGAGACCATTAGTCATGTTTTTTTACGAGTACCCATTTGCTATGTCGATCTGGGATCGTTTGAGGCAGCATTATGGGCTGGTACATTTCTCATATTAGTCTGTGCGCTTCCTCTTAAACGATTCTACTGGCGAGGTATTAAAACCGGACCTAGCCGTTGCGATCGCCTTCATAAATAAAGAACTCTGGCTGGCGCATTGGAGTCGATTGCAGGGCCATCCTCTACCACCCTCGATCGTATGGAGGAAAGTGGCCAGTCAACTTCGATCCTTTCTCCTCGTCGAAAGGTTGCAGCTAGGTTCGTTTACGTTCAAGAAACGCTACACAACATCCAAGTGTTTATGTGAGGTCATCGGAGGTGACCAGACCTTCCTTTTTACCTTTCCCATGGCACTCTGATACCTCGTCAGTGGAGAACAGGCCCCGTATGGGCTGCCTGCCTCTTACCGCATGTGTGCCTGGACACCTAGATTTATAAGACCTCGTGATTAGGCGTTCGCTGAGGCAACACCATGAGCCTCAGCTCCAACAGCGGACCATGACCGATCTTGTATAGACCTCATAGTGATTGTGTGAGTGAGTGACTGACTTTTATTCTTGGACTTGAAAATTTATTCACGCCGCAACCAACCAACCAACGCGTGCGTGAGTGACTGTGACTTCGAGTAACCCTTCCCCGGCGACCCCCGGGGGAGGTTCCGCCCCCGAACTTTTCTACTCTTAAGCCATGGAGAACTTGGCGTTTATGGTTGCCGATGGACCAATAGCCGTCGGCATGTTTATGAAAGTACTATATTTGCAGACGGGCATCCCACCCGTGTTACCATCTGGTGATCCTGCTGTTTTTGTCGTTCAGAGACTTTCTCCCAGTGAGTAGAGGATGCTCTGTCGACAGCAAAACATAGCAGACCGCGTTGTGTCTGCGGATTTCATCAAGGTTGGACAAACCACCGTCCGCCTGTGCTATGCTGAGCCTGGATATCTACCCATCTATATCGGGGTGCCTCGCCACTGATGGAAGAAGATTACCTGAAGCGATACAAGTCCGACTATGGTCAGGTGAAGAAAGTAGCCTATCCAACGCATCCAGATTCTCTCCTGCAGAGAACTGGTGACATCTTAGTTGACATGAACCTTCAGAGGGGCATTCTAGAGAACCTTGTAATGCACGGCAACAAAGTTCGCGTGTCTTACAAGGGTTAAAGGCAGTGCTGCTGGTACTGCAAGAAAACGTCTCATGTCAGGAAAGACTGCCCTCTCCTCAAGAATTGCGATGCATGCAACCGCATCATAAGCAAATATCATCAGTGCCCGAAGAGGGTGTTTGCAGCGCCAGCAGATATTCCATCATCGCCTATGGGAATGTCGTCCCAGCAGCAACCTATGATATCATCACCGGCCAAGGCTCCAGCGCTAACCAGAGCTTCTTCACCGTCATCACCATCGCGAAAGAGCCAAGTTATGCTGGCTCTTTTGACTCTTCGCATCCAACTCATCTTTGGAGCCTAGGGGGTAGCGGCCATCGTCACCTTCTTCATGGGTGAAGACGAATCTTCTGGAGATGACGACGTTGACGTTTCAGCAGGTGTAGAATCCACCTTTTCAGTGGAGGACTTTCCAGCGCTTCCTCCATCAGCGCATTCATCAACATCACAGCCCGCACGGACTAGTGAAACGTCGTCGCCCTCCAGGATGACATCTTCTGCTGGGAATACGCATACATTAGCGCAGAAACAGCAGGATCTTCTTGTGAGGACGAGGAGTCCCTGCAAGAAAAAATCCAGACGGGATCGTGGCAAAAGGGACGAGAGAAGAGCTACTTCTTCCTCCGAGAGAGACAGCTGTGCGAGCCATCAGCGCAGACCTTCGTCCTCATCAGGTCGTTTGCGTTCTCCGATGAGAAGAACAACGGAGCCTCCTGTAACATCTGGGAAGCCCAAGTCTCAACCGAATACAGGTCAGCAGGTGCGCCATTAAGCATCCTCAATGAAGGTCATCTCCCTGAACGTGCGTTCTCTTGGTTCCTCTTTTAAGAAATCAGTGTTGTCATCGTTCATTGCCCTGTACAGGCCGGACATCTTGTTACTTCAAGAAGTAAAACTCGCCACTTCACAACAGTGCTATGACCTTCCAGGCATTCGCGGTCAATACACTAACGGACAATTCTTTATCAACTCTTCGTCACCAAATGGAAAAGGGGTTGCCTTCATCATCTTCAACCCCTCCATTCTGGTGTCGAACTGGATGTATGACTGTGAGTGCAGGGTAATCTCATTGGACATTTCAACATCTGGTGTCAATTTCCGATTGATTAATGTACACGCACCATGTAGAACAGCAGAGAAACCAACGTTTTTCAGTTACTTAAATAACTTTTTGTGCTCATCGTTGCCTGTAGTGATTGCTGGTGATTTGAACTGCCATCCAGACGACAACAGCATCTTCTCGTCTGGTCATGTGTATCGTTTGTGCCAGCAAAATGCATTGTTCGACCTATGGACGCACCATCCACAAAGTAGTCAGCTTGGGTCTACTTTCCATCAAGGGCCCACTATTTCATCAAGATTAGACCATTTTCTCGTTGACAATGCATTTGCTGGCTCGCCTGGAAAAATGGAGGTAATTCCGTGTTCATTCTCCGACCACAGTGCCATCATGTGGTCATGGAATCCTCCATTTTCAGCATCATCTACAGGCTCTGCAGTCCATCGCAATTGGTTCCTGAATGTTTCTCTGCTCGACAAAGAGGAATACAATGGAATGTTCGCTTAGTTCGTTGAAAAACATCTTTATAACGTGCCTCCCACACTTGCTTCTTGGTTGGAACTTAAAAACAAAATCAAACGTTTCTTTCGGAAGATTGGGTTACAAGCAGCTAGATGTCGGCGTCGTCATCTTCTTATGCTACAAGAAATTCTGCGACTCCTCCAAGTTTCCACCCCAAAGGAGGAGTTTGATACTGAAATACGTCAGGTGAAGAGCGAGATCAACGCTCTAATGATCCGGAAGGCGGCCAGCGCAGCGATCAGAACCAAACTATCCTGGGCGGCTGACGTCAGGCACTCTTCATCAGCCATATTTGCGGAAGAAAGACGGCGCGCTAACAAAAAACGATGTCATCATCTAGTATTGGAAGATAGGGAGGTGAAGTCTGACCATGACATCTTGTCAGCTTTTCAACCATTCTATAGATGTGCTTGGGGCATTAGGTGAAACAGATGCAGCCGTTAAACCAGTTACCAGCACTTTATGCAAGCTCTGCATTACAGTAACTGCATTTGTTTGATCATTACTACTCCCAAGTTGATCATTACTATCCATTTTTCGTCATTTTTTAGTAACCCAATCGCACCATCAGACAACACAAAACAGTGGATTGAGGCGCTAAGATCTTTTTCTGAGGATGCTGACCTGTCTATCTCTCGTCCCTTTACCGAAGACGAAGTCAAGAGGTTCCTGTCAGCGGACGGTCGTTATCAGTCCAGCCCGGGTATGGATGGCATACCATACTCATTCTACAACGCAACACGGAATCTTCTTGGGCCTTTCCTGGTGGAAGTGTTTAACTCGATTATTGAAGACCCGTCTTCCATCACATCAGATTTCACCGTCGGGAAAATCATCTTACTCCCCAAAGTGCCAAATCCAGAGCTTTTTACCCAGTGGAGGCCAATAACCCTTCTCAACACCGATTACAAGGTCTTCACTGGTGTAATTCAACAAAGACTGAAAATTTTCGCTGAAGATTTCATCAACCCCGGACAATCCTGCTCCATTCCATCAAGTAGGATGTCCGATAATCTAATTACGATTCGTTGTGTGATGGAAGAAGCGTGTGCTCGTCATCAAAATCTTGCCTTTTTAAGCCTTGACCAGGAAAAGGCTTTTGACATAGTGAACCATGAGTTTCTCTTTGAAGTGTTTTGACACCTTCGTCTTCGGACTTTTGCCACAATTATTTCCGCACTGTATGTTTCGGCCGTTTCATGTGTGGCGATTAATGGTTCCATATCTGCTACCTTCAATCTGTGTAAGTGTGTCAGGCAGGGGTGTCCTCTTTCCCCCCTGCTATACATCTTTTATTTGGAACCATTATTGCAATTTTTAAATCGCCACCAAGATGTTCGAGGATACGATCTGCCAGCCGCATCGCATCCATAAACATCAGGACTTTGGCATATGCAGATGACGTAGTACTTTTTGCGACCGATCCTTATTCCTTGAGCATCTATAAAGAGATCTTTGACCGCTTTAGTACTTCGACGGGGAGTTCCACCAACCTTGTCAAGTCTAAAGGTATTGCTATTGCGAACTGGATGGTGGACTATCTTAAAACTTTCCCAATAACATGGTGCGACCGAATTACAGTGTTAGGTAATGTCTTTTCTTTTCAACCGACCATGGACTCTATGCACTGGCAACAAGTGATTGAGAAGTGCATCTGTCACCTTGATAAAAGCCTCCGGTTTCCTACATCGATGTTTGTCAAGGTGAGGTTCGTGAAAACACATGTGCTTCCAGTCTTAACATCTAAATGCCTATTCACCTTGCCCTCGTTCCGAAATCTTCAGAGACTACATAGTGTGATGGTGAACTGCGTGTGGGGAACAAATGCGCATAGGGGTTATCCATTACTTGCAACATACTTGTTTACCCCGTATGAAAGAGGAGGGATAGATTTGCCAGATATCAAGAACTATCTTCTTGCAGCGAGATTGGCTGCGATGATTAGGGTATTCCTTTTCCAGCCTCCTATATGGGCAAACTTTGTGTTCTCTCATCTATTGTTCTTTTTTAAGGTGAATAGGCTTCCATTACCTCTATTGTTGCCAGTGTTAATGAGTTTTCGACAACCTAAAATTTATGTGACTTTTACAACCGATTTAGTGACATTTCTCTCTATGCTATGTCGCATCGATCAACAAGAGTGGGGTCATCTTCGTCTTGCTTGGTTCTTTCAGCAGTTCGACCCAGGCGGGACAACCGACATCTTACGA
>JAHWFO010078753.1:528881-544271 GCA_023313115.1 Rhysida immarginata | reverse complement strand
GGTTCTTTCAGCAGTTCGACCCAGGCGGGACAACCGACATCTTACGATTCCACCCTGATTATCCGTGGGCAACAGTCCTAAAATGTTAAAATCCTTTGCCTCTGAACGAACTTTGTTCAATTACCAGTGCTGACTGTTGCATCACGGATTTTATTCCCTCCAACGTCTCCACCTGTGGAGGGTGGTCGAGTCTGCTGGATGTTTATACTGCGGCGTACATGAGACTGTCAGCCATATTTTTTACGAGTGCCCGTTCGCGAAGTGATCTGGGATCGTTTGAAGCAGCATTACGGGCTGGTACATTTTTCTTATCAGTCCGTGCGCTTCCTCTTCAACGATTCCACTGGCGAGGTTAAACCGGATCTAGCTATTGCGATCGCCTTCATCAACAAAGAACTTTGCGATCGCAAGGTCATCCTTCATCACTTTCGACTGTATGGAGGAAAGTGGCCGATCAACTACGATCCTTTTTTTCCTCGAATGGCCACGGCTAGGTCCGTTTATGTTCAGAAAACGCTTCGCAACATCTAAGTGTTTATGCGAGGTCATCGGAGGAGACCAGACCTTCCATCTCACCTTTCCGATGGCCATTTGATACCTCGTCAGTTGTGAACTGGCCTCGTTTTTGAGACTTTTAAATAAGTCGCGCAGCCCCTTATGGACTCCCTGCCACTTATCGCATGTGCGCCTGGACGCCTAGACTTTGCAACATTTAAGATCCTTCGATTAGGCGTTCGCTGAGGCATCACTATCAGCCTCAGCTCCAACAGCGGAGGACCATGATCAATACCTCTGCAGACAACCTATCTCCAAGACTTCTGAGTAGTATAGGCAGCCCTTTGTATACCACTTCCGGCCATGCCCACCCCCCACTTCCGGTTGCATGAGGCCAGTTTATATACCACTTCCGGCCACGCCCACCACGCCCTCGCCTCAGGTGGTGGTATACAAACTGGTCTCATGCCACCCTTTGTTATCAGCAGAGATAAGATCAAAAGATAAGATAATCCCAGCGGACCGCCATTTGGGTTGCCATGGCAATGGGCGGCCATTTTTGATGAGAAGAGTAGACCAGTTGTCGCCATTTTGAAAAACGGCGGCCATTTCTGATTTTCTTCATATTTTGAAACCACTTTTTTATGAATAATAATTATGCTTTATTCAATAAAGATAAAAAGATAAGAAAGATGAAAAGATAAGAAAAAGGAGAAAGAGAAAGAAGAAGAAACGGAAAAAAGAAAGAGAGAGAGAGAAAGAGAGAGAGAGAGAGAGAGAGAAGGAAAGAAAAAGATGGAGAGAAAGAAAAAGAAGAGAGGAAAGTGGAAAGAGAGGAAAGAGAAAGAAGGAGAAGTGGTTTTTTGGGGGTCGCTGCCTCTCCCTCCCACCCTGTGCTTGGTGTCGGTGGTCCTGAACCGCCTGTACTGTCGCCAGAGCGCTCTTGTGGTGACAGTGCAGAGGTTCCGGTCCACCCATGCCTATGCAGGCGGGCGGGCGGTTGAGGCAGCTGGGGCACTTCGAGACTCGACCAGGGTGCTGGTTCCTGTGCAGAAAGTGGAGGGCAGAGCTTAGGTAGTCGTAACACTCCATTGAGATGCCGAGCACCACTGCTACACACAGGGCAGCTGTCACTGTGAGCCTCGAAGGGGATTGATCTGCACCCCCCCTTATGCCGTGGCCAAGGGCATAAGAGCCGTGGTGATTCGGTTAACTAGGGACGGTTTGGAACCTTCCCCTGACTAGTGCAGCCACTAGGTACAGATGCTCGAACGTTCCCCGGGCTGGAAACCCTACTCCACGGCCGTGCTTTATATAATTATTATACATTTACATTTATAATTACATTTATATAATTATTTGCTAATTTAAAAAATATCTTTTAATCTTTATGACAAATTAAAATGCCATGTCAAATAAGACTAGCTTTTGGTTTTATGAGAGCAATATATGTGAATTGTGGATATGTGAATTGTGAATTGCGAATATGTGGTAACGGAAACTGGTTTCATGTATGGCAACTTTTTCCACTGTTTATAACATTTTCTACTGATCAACAGTTTCTGATTGGTGCCACCCAAAACAATTTGCATTTGTTAATTGTCTATGGGTGAGAGAAACCCACACGTTTTCGATTCGAGTTGCTATGACTATGTGAAGGTTTACTGTAAAGTCGTTTGGTCCTGGGGTCGAATTTGGTAAAGTGTTTCGGAAAAAACAACTTTATTTCTTCTTTGCTTGACAACCTTTGTTTACCGTGGCTGTGTGTAGTTCCCACGATGGCCGCTGGGTGAATATGGCGCTGCGTTCACCGTTTCTTCGCAAACGATATGTTTGTGCGTGTTTCCAGGCCCATTGGCCGAATGTCTAGGCTCTCACACTGTTCACCTTAGTGATGGCGGAGTATCCGACGGGTTTATAAAGTCGGAAAAAGGTGCATGTTTAAAAAATGCGCCGCGGTTCAATCCCTTTTCACGTCGGCTTCGGCAACGGTGCTCCTCAAAGGACGCTGGGTGTTTTACGAGTTCCCTCGGCGTCCGCAGCATGATGACGAGGGCGCGCTATTCGTTCTACGACTCACTAAACTGTTAAAAATCGCTCAATAAAGGATTTTTCCAGCTCTTTTCGCCCGTTGTCGCGCATCCAAAGCGGTCTACGTGTTGTTTTTAAACATTCTCGTCATGTGATTTTCTTTTTTACGCTTTACACGGCGGGCAACATTTGCAAATGTGCACCGACGCGAACAGCGCTTCGTTACAGCAAGGTTGTCGGCCATTAGGCGCTCCCCTCGAAAACGGGTTGAAAAAAGCATTACAATTAAGTTTTTGGGCTCTTTTGGTTCGTTTGCACACCCCAAAAACATTCTAGATGATGTTTATGATGCTCTGAGTGCGTGTTGATGTTCTCTATGCTTTACATGAAATGATACAGTCGCAATCGCCTTCGGTATCGAAGTAGAGTTTTGTAATGACCACCATGTTCGTTTCTCTTACACAATGCGCTAATATTTGAGTTGTCTCGAATTTACTGGCCATTATTTGCCATCCCTCTGTTCTCATTAACTTTAAATACAGTATACACAGACGTTTCACTATAAATTTTAACAGCACAAGAACATTAACGTGCGTGAGGCTGTGCAATGTAATGGGACTCTTCTATAACGCTGCATACGTTTTCTCTCGGACCAAATACAGCTATTTGTTATGTATGCATTAAAATTTTGTCACTTTTTACAAGGGTGCATGTTTACACCTCTTCTATACAGTGATCATTATGAGAAAACGTTTGCATTCTAGTGTTTTTCAACTAGCAAACTCAACGTTTATTTCGACTATATACGTTTAAGTTCCCTTGCTGTCCACTACGTTCTGTGGGCGCTTCATTCGTTGCTTCTTCGCGAAACTGTGAAATTTTCCGAAATGGAAGGTATCCAACTGAATTCTCATAAAATTCAAGCAATATCCAGGCAGCTTCTGTTGTTATGTGCGTTTCTAATTTGATTCTATTGAATATTTGTGGCAGGATCATTGATCAGTGTGCTGAACTCATTGGGTTAAACTACCCATCACCGACTCTAAGAATTTTATATACCATCTTTGTTAGACTCCATCTCTCCACCCTCTCTCTCTCTCTCTCTCTCTCTCTCTCATTTTTCTTTTTAAAAAATAAAAATAATTAACACTTTTCACATACAACTGTATGTTTATTATCTTGTACAGTTGTGAACGTAATATTCATTCAACCAAAATAATAATAATGAATTTTAATCATGTTAATGGGTGTTGTATTTTTTTTTAAAGGCACAAGCTGAATACTCATTGAATGCACTAAGTGCCTAGACTGTTTTTTGTGTTGTTAGGTTGATTCTAATTTAATTCTATTGAATATTTGTGACAGTACGTGGTGAATGTGCTTTTAAACCATTGAAATGAATTGTATAAACATTGTAAGATTCCAACCAGCCTGAGCTTTTGTGAAGTGCTTCTATCTTTTTCATACATTTTCTGAGAATGCATTGTAAACAATTAAGATTTGTCAAAATTTAGAAAGTCTTATGTTTAAAATTTCTTATATTAAATGACCACTTCATGTAATTTTCAGTGTTGGAAGAATGTTTTACCTGAAAAAAAGAAAGAAAGAAAGAAAGAAAGAAAGAAGGGCAATACAGCTCTGCTGTTTCCACATGCCCAATAAATAAAGATAAGAGAAATTGATATAAACAATGTCTGCACTCTGACTTCTTGTTTGACAACCTTCCTTTTACATTGTCAGGGTTTGTGTCAACTTACAAGTACATGTATTATGTTTTAGGGGTCATACAGAAGAATTTCAACTCTCAAAGAGTTTGTGTAATATTTAAGGGTATATTTTTTAATTAGATAAAATTCAGTTAAATTGAACAATTTTAAAATCTGTTCAACATTGTCTGCTGTATACAGGTACACTGAACAAGTACTTACTAAGAATTCACTAAGCATTTTCATGACATTTTAAAAAAATGGAGATATTTTCACATACATTATCCAAGCTTTAATCAGGAGTTTGTTTAATATTTCTTATGGATACATTGATGTATGTTTTAAAAATGATCACTGCATTTATTTTTCTGTCGTAAACCAGAAGAATGTTTTCCTGAAACAAGGGAATAGTTGCTTTGTTGTTTCTCTGCTCTTGTTTTGACAGCATTCCTTGTACAGTATCAAAGTTTTGTCTATGTTCAGTGGTACCTTTACAAATATTATGTTTAAAGAGTCATTTGAACTATTTAAACTCCAAAGATTTGAAAAATAAAATATTCTTTGCTTTTAAAGATCTTTTAATTAGAATAAATTCAAGTAGATTTGCACAAATTACTTTTTTAAAGTAAAGTTTTTCACTGTTCAATAAACCATGATAGGCTTTAAATGAATTCATTTGCTTTTAATTTTCAACAATTTTTAAAGTCTGTTCTTTAGAAAGTTGACAACTGGCTACACATGTGCTTACTGTGAATTCACTATGCATGTTTCAAATATAGAGAAATTATCCAGGCAGTCTATATGTTTTAATCAGGAATTTGCAGAAATATATGAGGAAGTTAGATAAGGCCACATCTATGCTTTATCAAAGAAAGAGATTAAAATCCTATTATGTGATTTTCTGGCTATTGTCAGGCAGGTGTGACCCATTTAACAACAAATTACGTAGGTATTTGAAAAAAAAAAGTAAACATATTCTACATTCAGTTATATAAAAAATCATTAAAAAAAAACAAATAAAGATATTAAAAAAATTTTTTTGCTTTATTTAGATAAGATTTCTCCCTAAATTTTGGTTATTTTCAAATACAAAATTATAACATTTGTAATTTTTTAAAAAAGGATTAAAACCAAGTTTTTCAAATAGAAAATTTTATTATACATTTTAATGTATTGTTTAAAAAAAACCCATTACTTTTAATCGATCAAAAAAATTACTAATCAAAAGCAATTATATTCAAGATCACAAATTTAAAATTTTAAAGCAGTATATCAGTTATTGAATTTTTTAAAAAATATTTTCTATCCCCCTGTAAGAAGAATCATTTTCTCAAGAAAATAGCTGGCTGGGAAAAGGTTAACGTACAAAGCTGGTCGTCTTGTGGGTGTATCTGATAATTCCAATTGTCAAGCCTCCACAATTCAAGCATTTATGATAAGTTCTCTATTATCAAAATATAAAGATGTAGTTGCATTGTTTCCTGTGCGCAATCTCACTGCCGATACATTGCATACATATACAAATCAGGTGATAAAAACTTTGCATGAATGTGGTTTCACTGTTTTATCTTTAATATCAGATAATAATAGAATTAATCGCAACATGTTTACAAGCAAGTGTGGAGGAAAATTAAAACATTTTATTCATAACCCTCATGACCTCAATAAGAAAATATTCTTTCTTTTTGATACTGTGCATTTGATCAAGGCAATACGAAATAACTGGTTAACTACATCTGACCAAACAATTTACTTCCCAAGTCCTTTGGATGGAAAGATTAACTGTGCTAGCCTCAAAAATTTAAAAGACATTCATGAAACTGAAAAGAACCTACTTTTGAAAATGGCACCAAAGCTTTCTCAGAAGGTCTTGTATCCAAATTCTATTGAAAAACAGAATGTTAAATTTGCTTTAAATTTATTTGATGACAACAACTGTACCGCTTTAGAAATGAATTCTGATAAATTGGATAATACTGCTTTAGATACTAAAACTTTTATTAATTTTATTTCTACATGGTGGAAAATAATGAATGTAAAACATCCTTCAAAGGGTAAACATCTTAATGATGTGATGTCAGATCCTGTAAAAACTTTGCATGACAAGAATTTTACTTTTTTACACATGTTCAGTTTATGGTTAAATGAATGGAGTAAGTGGTATACCTTAAAGGGACATGAAAAAAAAGATTTGGGTATCCCTGTAAAAGGTGGACTTTTATCAAAAGAAACTTTTTTTGCTTTAAATTTCACAACTAATTGTATGATAGAAATTGTTAAATATGCATTGGAAACATTAGGCATAAACTATGTTTCATTAGGCAAATTTCAAACCGACAATCTTGAGGCATGCTTTGGGCAGTATCGTCAAATGAGTGGGGGGAATTATAACGTATCTTGCTTATAAGTCATGGAGGCAGAGCGAAAATTAAGAATTTTTAGTTTAATAAGCTTGCATTCAGAAATGAAGGGGGAATTTCAGTTGAAAGATCTAAGTTACTTACAACCGAATGAAGAATATCAAGATTTAGAAATCCCAGAAGTTTTTTATGATGTTTTTAATAGTAATGATGATGTAGAAATTACAAATGAAACCATGTCTGTTTTGATTTATGTAGCAGGTTACATAGCATATAAGGTTTCTCATAAATTAAGGTTTCTCATAAATTAAATTAGAATGTATTTCATTATTGGTAAGAGACAAAACTTTAGAGTTAGACTGTCCTGAAGAAATCTTCAGATATTTATTATTAATAGACAAAGGACAACTTAAATGGCCCCAGGAATTATTGATATTTATTATGATAAACTCATTTCAGATTTTTCAAAAACTTATCAGCCAAAATTATGAAAATTCATTCATAAGGTTTTCGGAACCCAAATATCTATTGACCCAACTTACACTTGAAAAATTAGAGATCTTAGGGATTGATATTTCTGTACAGTGCAATTGTGGAAATAATCTTTTATATATTGTGAAGCAGTGCTTGTCAGGAATATCTAATATTTTCATTAATAACTACACAAACATAAAAAATGATACAAAATCCAGTAGTACTAAGCGAAAATTGTCAGTATTTGCAGTTCCTAAAAACTAAAATTACCTATGTAGTGAAAAATTAAAATAGTAATAAAAATTTAGTGTTGGGTTTATTTCAAAATTAAAGTTGATGTTACTGGAGAAAATTTTTTTTTATTATGTTTAACATATTTTAGTCTGACATTAAAATTGGCTTTCCAACAAATTTAGAATCTTACATACAACATTATTAATTTTTTAACATAAAAACTAAACTCTTTCTTGGTAATGTAATAACATTATTATTTTATCCCTTTTAATAATGAGGTTTTATTACTATGTTTTAATTTTTCACTACATAAATTTAATGTTAATTTTTTTTTCACTATTTCATTTTTTAAATTTGATATTACTAGAGAAAATGATTTTTATTATTGATTAATTATTGCTCTCAACATTTAAAATTGAATTGTAAATATGTTAAACATTTTGAAGTAGAGAAGTGAACCTTTGCTTATTATTAATTTTGGTAGAGAAGTTTTATTTTTTGATTTTTCAAATTTTGTATATTCACTTTTAAATATTTGTAAACTAGACTTTCCACTTTTAAGCCATTTCCAACAACGGCAGAGATTCTTTGTAATTTTCAGCAATTATGATAATAAATAATTGATTTTTATTTGTCTACATTTTAAGTATAAAAAATTGTTATGCATAATTTTTTTACAAATAAAATATAAATGTATTCTGTAAACATACTTTTTTTTTTTTTTATTCCACTTTTAAATCTGGAAAAATATTGCCATAAGAATTTAAGACACTATTTACCTAAAAAGTTTTCCTAAAGTATTATGTGAGATAAATTTTATTTTCTATACTGTGTAATCGGCTAATTTTTAGAATGGCTCAAAATTTTTTTTCATATGTAAATAAACATATGTGATTAAAAAAAAATCCTTATTTTAATTCTGTGATATATTCCGACCTCAAAGAATCAATTCATATGATATTTTTCAGGCATTACGTCAAAAAATTTTTAATTATTAAACTAAAATAGGACTTAATAACACGCTCGTCATATCTGCTTTGTGTGCTAATTAGATCTCGTGTGTGACGTCATTAACTCTTGAATCGGGCCCGGTAAAGAAAAAAAAAAGATCACGATGGCCCTGCCATGGTGTTACCAAATCATTCAATGGTTGAAAAACCTATAGTGTGCCATCCGTCCTGGTTCGACCCGTGGTCGCCCAGTTGGTCAGGGTTCAGGTGCGTGTCATCTGGGGTGACGGTTTTAATCGTCGCTGGAGACCTAGGGGTTGATCGGCGTGCGGATTACACAGGATGTAAACCGATGTGTTTACGTGTTGGAGAAATTTTTTTTTTTTAAAGTGTACCAAAATTTAAAGGTACGGTCACATATCGTTCAAGCTCCCCTTGTCCGTCCAGTTGGCGGTTTTTGAACCATATGCTATACAGGCTTACACATTGTACGAAGCAAAACTCGTGTGAAACCAACATGACAGTGATAAAACATGCTGAATTTAGAGAATTTTTATTTCAGAAAACAACATTAAAGTACATGCTTATCTGTGTGTCATGAAATTTTTGAACATCTTAACTGCCAACAGAATTTTTTTTTCATTCCATATGGAGTGGAACAATTTTTTTTTTTAAAAAACTTTGTATGATTGAAAAAAATAATTTTTATTTCTGTATGCAAGGAAATATTTTTATGTGCGAGAAATTTTTTTTTTGGTTTACGAGGAAAAAATTTTTCTTTTAGTTTGCAAGAATTTTTTTTTTGTTTGCGAGTAAAATAAATTAGTTTTTGTTCGTTTGCGAGAATTTTTTTCTTGTTTGCGAGAAAAAAATTTATTTTATTTTATATAAATTTTTTTTTTTTTTTGAGTGATAGGAATTATTTCTTTAACATCTAAAATACCAAGAGAATTTTTTAACTCCCCATGCATCTACACGATTTTATTTCATTCTAAATCATGTGTGTTTTACTTTTTAAAAAACTTACATGATACAAATGAAAAAAAAATAATTTCTTGTTTGTATTAAATATCGTAGATGATCAACCTATTTACACATAAATTATACAAGGTTTTTTGATGTTTAAATTCTGTTAAGTTTAAATGCATGAATACATTTCCACACATCAGAAAGGAATGAACATCTAATACACTCCTGTGCATCATTCTGTGGGAACAGATTTCAGTAAATGAAAAGTGGATGGCGGCGGTAGAAAACAGTAAAGGAAAGGATTTTTATTAAAAAGATTAAGTGTAGAGAGATACCAAGAGAAAGAGAGACTGATCACACAGTTCATGAATGGAGTCTATCAAGATGTACCTTTTATATCTTCGTGAATTGGTTAGAGTTGAAATTCTGTCCAAAAGCATATTTATTACCACAGTGAAAGGGACACATTCATTGTTCTAGTAAACAGATATTATAATTCAAACATTCATTTACCATAATTCTACACATCTTTAATGACAATGTGTATTTTTAGATGAATGTTTTTTTGTAAAAAAGCAACTCAGTGAATAAGAAAAGAGTTTACAGATGTATGAAGCGAAATGAATTGAGTGGGCATTTTTAATGAATTCAATAATTTTACCATGTTTTTAACTTGTAAGAAACAAACGCAGACTTGATGCATTAAAACCAAATAAAACTTTCATTTCAGATTACCAAGAAGAATGAAATGATCTGTTAAGAATGCTGCAGCATGTCTGTCTGTATAAAATCCTATGGGGTGTGTATATGAATGAATGGAAAAAGGGAGGAAAAAAAATCTTACAAATTGATGAAAGAGAAATGGCTTATGTGAGTATAAGTCAAGGGAATTAAAGGGGTATAGGCTTTGTATTACATGTATGGTGCACAAATATGTATGGTACACAAATATGTCAAGTAAAGTGAATTATAAAAAAATTCTTAAAAGCCAAAGAATTTTTTATTACAGAAATGAATGACAACCGAACAGGGCCGGCTCTAGCCATTTGGCTGCCCCGTGCAGAATGCTTTTTTACTGTTGCCATCCCCAAACATTGCCGTTGCATGCAGTCTCTAAAAGTTTGCCGCCCTGTGCAAGTGCACCACTTGCACCTATGGTAGAGCCAGTCCTGCAACCGAAATTCTTATGAATGACTATTTAAACATGATATTTGTAAGGTAACCACAGATAATGAGCTATTGTAGAAGGAGTTTTTTCTAAAATAGAAGCAAGAGGACTTTTATCTTGTTTATTTATTTATTCATATGGAGAACGACAAAACTGTCATTCCTTTCTTTCAGGGAAACACTCTCAAAGTTTATCACAGGAGATTTCATGTTGTGATCATTTAAACTGGTGTTTTCTGTGGAAAATAGAAAAATTTGTCAAAAAGTGTGAATGAAACTGGACATTTACACATTATGTTGGTTTACTGGCAATAAGCAATATTGAAGCAAGATCATATTTCTGCAAATTCCTGATTAACCTTTTCCCAGCCAGCTATTTTCTTGAGAAAATGATTCTTCTTACAGGGGGATAGAAAATATTTTTTAAAAAATTCAATAACTGATATACTGCTTTAAAATTTTAAATTTGTGATCTTGAATATAATTGCTTTTGATTAGTAATTTTTTTGATCGATTAAAAGTAATGGGTTTTTTTTAAACAATACATTAAAATGTATAATAAAATTTTCTATTTGAAAAACTTGGTTTTAATCCTTTTTTAAAAAATTACAAATGTTATAATTTTGTATTTGAAAATAACCAAAATTTAGGGAGAAATCTTATCTAAATAAAGCAAAAAAATTTTTTTAATATCTTTATTTGTTTTTTTTTAATGATTTTTTATATAACTGAATGTAGAATATGTTTACTTTTTTTTTTCAAATACCTACGTAATTTGTTGTTAAATGGGTCACACCTGCCTGACAATAGCCAGAAAATCACATAATAGGATTTTAATCTCTTTCTTTGATAAAGCATAGATGTGGCCTTATCTAACTTCCTCATATATTTCTGCAAATTCCTGATTAAAACATATAGACTGCCTGGATAATTTCTCTATATTTGAAACATGCATAGTGAATTCACAGTAAGCACATGTGTAGCCAGTTGTCAACTTTCTAAAGAACAGACTTTAAAAATTGTTGAAAATTAAAAGCAAATGAATTCATTTAAAGCCTATCATGGTTTATTGAACAGTGAAAAACTTTACTTTAAAAAAGTAATTTGTGCAAATCTACTTGAATTTATTCTAATTAAAAGATCTTTAAAAGCAAAGAATATTTTATTTTTCAAATCTTTGGAGTTTAAATAGTTCAAATGACTCTTTAAACATAATATTTGTAAAGGTACCACTGAACATAGACAAAACTTTGATACTGTACAAGGAATGCTGTCAAAACAAGAGCAGAGAAACAACAAAGCAACTATTCCCTTGTTTCAGGAAAACATTCTTCTGGTTTACGACAGAAAAATAAATGCAGTGATCATTTTTAAAACATACATCAATGTATCCATAAGAAATATTAAACAAACTCCTGATTAAAGCTTGGATAATGTATGTGAAAATATCTCCATTTTTTTAAAATGTCATGAAAATGCTTAGTGAATTCTTAGTAAGTACTTGTTCAGTGTACCTGTATACAGCAGACAATGTTGAACAGATTTTAAAATTGTTCAATTTAACTGAATTTTATCTAATTAAAAAATATACCCTTAAATATTACACAAACTCTTTGAGAGTTGAAATTCTTCTGTATGACCCCTAAAACATAATACATGTACTTGTAAGTTGACACAAACCCTGACAATGTAAAAGGAAGGTTGTCAAACAAGAAGTCAGAGTGCAGACATTGTTTATATCAATTTCTCTTATCTTTATTTATTGGGCATGTGGAAACAGCAGAGCTGTATTGCCCTTCTTTCTTTCTTTCTTTCTTTCTTTCTTTTTTTCAGGTAAAACATTCTTCCAACACTGAAAATTACATGAAGTGGTCATTTAATATAAGAAATTTTAAACATAAGACTTTCTAAATTTTGACAAATCTTAATTGTTTACAATGCATTCTCAGAAAATGTATGAAAAAGATAGAAGCACTTCACAAAAGCTCAGGCTGGTTGGAATCTTACAATGTTTATACAATTCATTTCAATGGTTTAAAAGCACATTCACCACGTACTGTCACAAATATTCAATAGAATTAAATTAGAATCAACCTAACAACACAAAAAACAGTCTAGGCACTTAGTGCATTCAATGAGTATTCAGCTTGTGCCTTTAAAAAAAAATACAACACCCATTAACATGATTAAAATTCATTATTATTATTTTGGTTGAATGAATATTACGTTCACAACTGTACAAGATAATAAACATACAGTTGTATGTGAAAAGTGTTAATTATTTTTATTTTTTAAAAAGAAAAATGAGAGAGAGAGAGAGAGAGAGAGAGAGAGGGTGGAGAGATGGAGTCTAACAAAGATGGTATATAAAATTCTTAGAGTCGGTGATGGGTAGTTTAACCCAATGAGTTCAGCACACTGATCAATGATCCTGCCACAAATATTCAATAGAATCAAATTAGAAACGCACATAACAACAGAAGCTGCCTGGATATTGCTTGAATTTTATGAGAATTCAGTTGGATACCTTCCATTTCGGAAAATTTCACAGTTTCGCGAAGAAGCAACGAATGAAGCGCCCACAGAACGTAGTGGACAGCAAGGGAACTTAAACGTATATAGTCGAAATAAACGTTGAGTTTGCTAGTTGAAAAACACTAGAATGCAAACGTTTTCTCATAATGATCACTGTATAGAAGAGGTGTAAACATGCACCCTTGTAAAAAGTGACAAAATTTTAATGCATACATAACAAATAGCTGTATTTGGTCCGAGAGAAAACGTATGCAGCGTTATAGAAGAGTCCCATTACATTGCACAGCCTCACGCACGTTAATGTTCTTGTGCTGTTAAAATTTATAGTGAAACGTCTGTGTATACTGTATTTAAAGTTAATGAGAACAGAGGGATGGCAAATAATGGCCAGTAAATTCGAGACAACTCAAATATTAGCGCATTGTGTAAGAGAAACGAACATGGTGGTCATTACAAAACTCTACTTCGATACCGAAGGCGATTGCGACTGTATCATTTCATGTAAAGCATAGAGAACATCAACACGCACTCAGAGCATCATAAACATCATCTAGAATGTTTTTGGGGTGTGCAAACGAACCAAAAGAGCCCAAAAACTTAATTGTAATGCTTTTTTCAACCCGTTTTCGAGGGGAGCGCCTAATGGCCGACAACCTTGCTGTAACGAAGCGCTGTTCGCGTCGGTGCACATTTGCAAATGTTGCCCGCCGTGTAAAGCGTAAAAAAGAAAATCACATGACGAGAATGTTTAAAAACAACACGTAGACCGCTTTGGATGCGCGACAACGGGCGAAAAGAGCTGGAAAAATCCTTTATTGAGCGATTTTTAACAGTTTAGTGAGTCGTAGAACGAATAGCGCGCCCTCGTCATCATGCTGCGGACGCCGAGGGAACTCGTAAAACACCCAGCGTCCTTTGAGGAGCACCGTTGCCGAAGCCGACGTGAAAAGGGATTGAACCGCGGCGCATTTTTTAAACATGCACCTTTTTCCGACTTTATAAACCCGTCGGATACTCCGCCATCACTAAGGTGAACAGTGTGAGAGCCTAGACATTCGGCCAATGGGCCTGGAAACACGCACAAACATATCGTTTGCGAAGAAACGGTGAACGCAGCGCCATATTCACCCAGCGGCCATCGTGGGAACTACACACAGCCACGGTAAACAAAGGTTGTCAAGCAAAGAAGAAATAAAGTTGTTTTTTCCGAAACACTTTACCAAATTCGACCCCAGGACCAAACGACTTTACAGTAAACCTTCACATAGTCATAGCAACTCGAATCGAAAACGTGTGGGTTTCTCTCACCCATAGACAATTAACAAATGCAAATTGTTTTGGGTGGCACCAATCAGAAACTGTTGATCAGTAGAAAATGTTATAAACAGTGGAAAAAGTTGCCATACATGAAACCAGTTTCCGTTACCACATATTCGCAATTCACAATTCACATATCCACAATTCACATATATTGCTCTCATAAAACCAAAAGCTAGTCTTATTTGACATGGCATTTTAATTTGTCATAAAGATTAAAAGATATTTTTTAAATTAGCAAATAATTATATAAATGTAATTATAAATGTAAATGTATAATAATTATATAAAGCACGGCCGTGGAGTAGGGTTTCCAGCCCGGGGAACGTTCGAGCATCTGTACCTAGTGGCTGCACTAGTCAGGGGAAGGTTCCAAACCGTCCCTAGTTAACCGAATCACCACGGCTCTTATGCCCTTGGCCACGGCATAAGGGGGGGTGCAGATCAATCCCCTTCGAGGCTCACAGTGACAGCTGCCCTGTGTGTAGCAGTGGTGCTCGGCATCTCAATGGAGTGTTACGACTACCTAAGCTCTGCCCTCCACTTTCTGCACAGGAACCAGCACCCTGGTCGAGTCTCGAAGTGCCCCAGCTGCCTCAACCGCCCGCCCGCCTGCATAGGCATGGGTGGACCGGAACCTCTGCACTGTCACCACAAGAGCGCTCTGGCGACAGTACAGGCGGTTCAGGACCACCGACACCAAGCACAGGGTGGGAGGGAGAGGCAGCGACCCCCAAAAAACCACTTCTCCTTCTTTCTCTTTCCTCTCTTTCCACTTTCCTCTCTTCTTTTTCTTTCTCTCCATCTTTTTCTTTCCTTCTCTCTCTCTCTCTCTCTCTCTTTCTCTCTCTCTCTTTCTTTTTTCCGTTTCTTCTTCTTTCTCTTTCTCCTTTTTCTTATCTTTTCATCTTTCTTATCTTTTTATCTTTATTGAATAAAGCATAATTATTATTCATAAAAAAGTGGTTTCAAAATATGAAGAAATGGCCGCTGTTTTTCAAAATGGCACTCTTCTCATCCAAAATGGCCGCTCCGTTGCCATGGCAACCCAAATGGCGGTCCGCTGGGCTTATCTTATCTTTTGATCTTATCTCTGCTGATAACAAAGGGTGGCATGAGACCAGTTTGTATACCACCACCTGAGGCGAGGGC
>JAHWFO010078753.1:491597-528871 GCA_023313115.1 Rhysida immarginata | reverse complement strand
GGGGGTGGGCGTGGCCGGAAGTGGTATACAAAGGGCTGCCTATACTACTCTTCTGCTCGGGACTTCGCCTCTAGCAATATTCGCTCGGTAAGAAGAAGGAACCGACACGAGCCAAGGGGAAGGAATCACTTAGCCGAATTTGGATGCGCTAGTGTGACCGCCAGCAAGGTGAACGAGAGCCAGAGAAGCGTTCGGACGAATCGGTCTTATTCTCCCCGTCGCCCAAGATTCTGCCCGACGAACGAGTGAGAGGAACGTGAGCTCGAAAGGCGTTCCAGGGAATCGATCATATTCTCGCATTCGCACGGATTCATATCGACAGGCAAGTGAGAGACTTAATTTTTAATTAAGGATTGAACTTTTCGTAATTCTCACACTAGTGCCCATGGAACCGAGAAGTGTACCGACGCCCGGATCGATTGCAATTACGGACCATTAAACGCCTTGCAGGGCGATAAGGACCAGGAGACTTATAATGCCCAAATTTTGAGAGACACAAGCGAGATTGCCACGGACAAAGCAGCAGTTCCAGTGGCGACTATTGCATCACGGAATTTATTCCCTCCAACGTCTCCACGGACAAAGCAGCAGAGCCCCGAGAAGCTGGATTCTGCCACAGGGACTACAGCCCAGCAGCCGACACGCGAAAAACTTGGAAAGGACGTTTCGCACTCCGACAGCGTGCGGACTTCTGATCGCACTCGGGCATGTGAAGGTGATCCCGTTGACCTGAAAGGACCCCGACATTCCGACAACGAGCCCAGCTCTTCGTGCTCCCAGAACGATAGAGAATACGAAGTCACGCCGTCACACGAAACAGCCAGTGTCCCAGCCGACCCGGAGGTTGATGCCATAGGCACTGCAAGCGCGCTCCGCGGCAAGAGCTCTCAACGCGAGCCATGCTTGGCTGCCTTCAACGCTCATAGGGGTACAGTGGCATCCAGCTTTTGTACTTCAGGTAAAAACTTAATTTATTTACTTTAAGCTGCGTTAAGTAATTAATTTCAACTTAAAACTAGAAATTAGGCTATTCTAAAATAAGCCAGTTGCTTAGGCAAGAAACAATTTCTTCTTATTCAAGCTTTGATATTTGTCTAATCGGCTATTTAGTTTTCCCCAACGCAGTCACCCAAGGGACCTACCAAACCCCGTGTAGGTCGCCGTTAACGGAATCTACGGTGCCATGGTTTGATCATTGGTTATCGCAACGCTGGACGGAAGTAAGGACCGAGGCCCGACTGCCCCTACCGATCACGTCTGCCCATTCGATATCAAGAGAGGTCAACGCCTTCTTCGCATCTGCCCAGCTGTTATAAGTTTACCGGACTTGACATTTCATCATCTAATCCCTCAGTTGACTTTGTATTTATTCATTGTTATGAACATAATTGGAAATGTTTATTAAACTTTCCTCTCAAATTATATGATTTGTTTCTGTACTCCTCCTTTCTCTTTCCACGACATTCATCCAATTTACTTTAAAGCAAGCAATTTTTACTCGATCAAATAGTCGTGAAATATTGCTTGCATCCTGCACAAATTTTATTAGGAATGAAAATTACTATTGCCTTACTTCACCTGCATTTGGATTATAATGACTTCTTTTTTGTAGTCTATAATGAAATTTAATAAATATAAATTGTAACAACTTTTCATTTTATGAAACTGTTAGAATAAGACTAGGAAAAATACATGTTAATGCAACGAGTTTTATTGCAACACTAGTAAAGTAAAGTAAAGTAAAATTTATTAAGTGCAAAACAAAAGCACAATCCAATATCAATAAAATCATGTAGTCAATTTCACCATATAACTCCATCAACTCACCACTGCTTATATTGATCTAACCGACTTTTAAAAACATCGACACTAGGAGACTCGATCACCTCGGAGGGAAGACTATTCCAAATATTTACTATTCTAAAACAATAAGAATACTTTTCAAAATCATTATGCGGTCTTTCTTTATAAATTGAAAACCTATGATCCCCTGGTCTAGGGTTATCCTTTAATTTAAAAAAAATATTATAATCCAGATCAACTTCATGTGTAAACAATCAGTATGTAAAAATCAAATCTGCCCTAATGATGCGGTCCCTCTGCTTTAAAAGCCTCAAGTCATGTAGACGGGTTTCATAATCCCGATAGTTATTATCCAACCTGTTGTCTGAATATAAAATTCTAGTAGCTCTTCTGCAAATAGCTTCAATTGTTAATTTATCTTTCTCAAGATACGGGCACCAAGCGCTCGCATTATATTCCAAAAGTGGCCTTATATAAATTTTATACAAGCTACAAAGCGTATTCCCACTACTTATAATAAACGATTTCTTAATACGACCCAAAGCTTGGTTGGCCTGAGTAGCTGCATTCCTGCACTGCAAACAGACCTTACGGTCTGCAGATTGTATGACCCCCTAAATCCCTAAAAAGGGTAACCTCCTCCAACTGTTGATTAGAAACTGTGAAACAGGTTTCGTCGACCGACCCAATCTTCATTATTTTACATTTATCAATGTTAAACTTTAATGCCAATTTCTGGAGGTTACCAACCAAACTATCAAGATCGTTCTGAATGCTCACAGGATCCACCCCAAATACCTTAAGGTCGTCCGCGAATAAAAGAACTTCATTGTGTATACCATCAATAGCAATAGCCATCACCAGCGCAAACAAAATTGGGGCCAATGGTGAACCTTGAGGCACCCCGCTTTTTACAAAGCCCATATAAGAGTCAACATGATCGACGCAAGTAACTTGCCTCCTATCCACAAAGAAATCGATTAGCCAGTCACCGACGTTGCCCCCCAAGCCAAACTTAACAGCCGTTGATATCAACACCTCATGAGGGACAGAATCAAATGCTTTAGCGATATCCGTGAAAACAGTGTATACAGTTTTGTGGTTACGAAGCAAGATCTGAACCTTCCGTTGATAAGTAAGTAGATTGGTTAGGCAGGAACGGCCAGAACGGAAGCCATGTTGGGAATTATGCATCAGATTGTGTTCATTAAGGTAAGTTATAATATGCGTTTTAACAATACCTTCCAAAACCTTGCCTAGCACGGGTACCAGGCTCACCGGTCGATAGTTCTCAGGTTTCGAAGAATCCCCTTTTTTAAATATCGGTATGACTCGAGCGGTTTTCCAATCCTGAGGCAATTTGCCACATTCCAAGGAAAGTTGATACAACTTCGCTATCGGGTCAGATAATTGTATAGCACATTCTTTAAGAACCCTAGGATGGATTCCGTCCATGCCTGTCGCCTTGTTAACATCAAGCTTATTAAGTGCCTTAAAAACCTCCCTAGCTGTCACTACCAAGTCCGTCACCTCAAGATGACCATTTCCATCAACACTATTCTCCAGTCCGGTCCAAAACTCGCGAAAATACTTCTCAATCTCATCGACACTGCCAGTTTTATTAAACACCGATAAAAAATGGGACTGCAACAAATTCGCTTTACTATCGGCGTCATGCCGTATCGAGCCATCGTGATCCACAAGAATAGGAATTGCAGTTTTTATCCTTAATTGTTTTTTTATGTACCTAAATAGAATTTTGGGATTATTCTTTGCAGATCTAATAAGATCTTCCTCATAACGCAATCGGCCGGACACTAATTCAGAAACAATGTTACATCCAATAGTCCAATACCTGTCATACATTTCTGGTAATTTATGTTTCTTATATTTCCTCCATGCACGCTGTTTTTTCAAAAATAACTTTTTAATATGATTAGTAAACCAAGCAGGTTTATTTACCTTATTTCCGTTTGTCTTAACTGTGACTTGTAGTATATATTTATCAATACCGTCTTTAATAACTTTCACCACAAAAGACCACATAATTTCCAAGTCCCTTACATCTTCCTCCCAAACTTCAGGATTACCCAAGTAATTACGCAAGCCCTCGTAATCGCCCCTTCGATAATCATAAAACACGTAACCTTCTCCTTTGCCTATAACACCAGTACACCCATATTGAAATAATAAATTAAATTTTAACACAACATGATCACTTTTCCCAAGACCAGGTCCGTAATTAATGTTCGTGACTCCCGTTAGTTGATTGGTCAAAATCAGGTCCAGTAGGCTAGGATTATTATTAATACGATAACGTGTTGGGAACTTTACATTCTGAACGAAGAACATGTCATCCAAGAACTGTTGAAAATCAATTTCCAAGATGCTTGGAGCTCTGCTAATTGCCATATAAGGATTCCATTTGATACTAGAAAAATTAAAATCTCCCATGATCAGAAGCTTCTCATTGAAATTTGTACTCCAAGTTAGAACACCAAACAGTTCATTACTTTCAAAAACAGAGCGGGTACTCTCCGGGCGATGGTAAATACAGCCAATAATTGTAGACACATTATTATCTAGATACTTGGTACTGACAGTTGGAACCACTAATTCAGAATTCACTGTAGAATGGACCAGTATGGAGCACCCGCCCTTTCCTTTGATACGACCTATTTGATTATACACTACGAAATCCTGTACATCGGACTGAGACAGTTCCACATCATCATTCAGCCACGTCTCTGTTATGCCAACCAATTTAACCTCCGCATCACAGTAATATTTCAGTTCCTCAATTTTATTCTTTATATTACATGCGTTGGTGTACATACAGAAAATTGCATTAATAATGCCGGTTTCACGCACAGGGATATCTAAACCGATCCCTGCGCTTGTGTATAGTTTTTTTGAGCCTCTCTTTTCTTTTCACGAATGCGCTCCCTTATTTCGTGTCTTTCGGCAACTGTTCTATCGTATGATATGCCTACTTGCTTCTTACTCCCGTCCATAATCAAATTCTTGCATCTGTAGGCCGATTCAATAACTTCATCCCGCTCAAACTGAGATCTAAATTTTACCAACAATGACCGAGAAAAAGAGAACTCTGTAGATCGGTTTAACCTCCCCAGTCGAAATATAGCTAGTGGATGTTTTGGTTCTTTAACAATATGAGAAAGAACTGAATGTATTTTCTTCCCATCACTTTTTCCTCGCTCCTCAGGAGTATCGCCGGACTCTGGCACATTAAACACTACAATGTTTTTACGTCTTTTCTCCATTTCAGCAAGTTCCTGCGCAATTAGTCCCGTATAACTTGCTTCCGTTATCACCTTATTTTCGGGATCCTTCGGCCTCCTTGCAATATCGGCGTAGGATATCGCCCCGTCGTCATCCTTAGGCCTAACCAATCCATCCGGCATGATGTTGTTCAAGAATTCTTTTAATTCACTAACCTCATTCTTGTATAGTTCCATCTCCTTTGACAAATCATTGCCCACTGCTGTAGCTGGACAAGATAGCTGATTGGCTTCCATCTCTTGAATTTTCTTATGAAAGTCCAACTCCATGACACAGAACCTACAGATGAACGGCACGCCGTCATTTTCAATTTCCTCGAGAGTTTGCTTCAATCGCGTATTTTCATACAAAATGTGATCATTACACTTATCACATATCACATAATTTGTTATCATATTAACTTTCATCTTAATCACCCGCTTATGTGAAGTATTTTTACCGTTTGCAGGACGAGTGGTTTTCGATGGCTCTGCACCCCCCGCCATCTTGAATTTAAAAAAGCTATATACAGTTAAGAAAAAACTAAAGAATAGCACATGATTACAATGTCACGAGATTTTGGCTTTACAACAATTAACTGCCAGCTTTAAGTAATGTTTAAGGAATATTTAAAAATAAATAAGTCTTCAAAACTAAAACTTAATCCCAAGAACCTCTCCCTTTACGTTTCGTTCATTGTAAAGTGAATACTGTACCTTCATTCTTGAAGACGCTACTGGCTTGGTTAACGCATCTGCTGACAGTTCATCAGTCGGAATATACTTAAAGATCGACAGTCCATGTTGCACTTCGTCTCGTAGAAATTGCAATTTCCGTAGCAAATGTTTTGTTCTGGGATTGTACTGCTCTCCCTTCATCCAGGCAATCGCTGACTTGCTGTCGGTTTCAACTTCTGTCGGATGAGCAATACATTGTTGCAGATTTAGTTCCTCCAGTAAATCTTTGTACCACTGTAATTCTGTCAGAACTTCTGAGATAGATGTTAATTCGCTCTCACACGATGATAATGCCACCGTAGCTTGTTTTTTGGTCTTCCAGTGTATCAGTTCATCTCCTAAATAAATGAAGTATCCAGAGAAGGACTTTCCGTCTCGGGTACTCGACCAACTTGCGTCGAATCGTCGTTCCTTGGCTTTTTCCGAATTTCAGTCGTTTATTTACTGTTCCTTTTAGATATCTATATACTCTATTTAGAGCAGCTAGATGATAAGTCGTTGGATGATTAGCAAACTGCGCAAGGTTTGTAACAGCAAAACATATGTCGGGTCTCGATCCCCTTATTAGGTACATAAGCGACCCAATCATTTGCTGGTATAACGTAGAATCAACTTCATTACCACATTCGAAGTTTTGAAATTTACTTCCATTGGCGTAATTGCTGGTTTGGCATCATTTAATCTGTACTTCTGTAGGATGTCTTGGATAAATTTTCGTTGAGAGAGAAATATTCCTTCTTCGCTTTCTTCAATCTCCAGTCCTAAGAACGTTGTATTCTTACTTATTTCTGAGAGGTCAATTTTGGTTTGTAACCGTTTGAATTTGCTTTGTAAGAGTTGAGTAGATGATGAGATGGCTAATATGTCATCCACGTAGATGCCTAGAATTAACATGTCTTCATTTTGTCTACACCAATACATACATGGATCACTGTGAGATTGCTTGAATCCGATTTCCTTTATTGCTTTATCTAGTTTTGAACCCAATTTTATCGATGAAGACAAAGAGATAGAGAGTGGATCTTATGAACATTCCTATTCTACTTTTTAATGGTCTTTTAGAATCCGAAGTCAGAATTTCAAATATTCAAAATTTTTTAGTGCACAAGTAAACTTTTGGGAGCAGCAGTCCTTTTGTGATTCCAGCATCTCCCGGCCTGTTTTAAGCCATATAAACTACGTGATAATTTACATACGTGTTCTGGGTGATCTTCATCTTGAAAGCCTTCTGGCTGTATCATGTAGATGTCCTCTTCCAAATGTGCGTGTAAATATGCTGCCTTGACATCATTGCGCCGTATGTGCATTTGATATTTCGCTGCGATACTTAATAACAGACGTACTGTCTCAAGTCTCACTACAGGTGAAAATGTCTCGTCGTAATTGATTCCTTTTCGTTGAGCGCAGCCACCAGCGACGAGTCTCGCTTTATACTTCGAAATGGTTCCATCATCATTTTTCTTTACTTTAAATATCCACTTGCATTTGATTGGTTTCACACTCTCAGGTTTCTCTACTAATTTCCAAACTGTATTTTGATGAAGAGACTTCATTTCCTCGTTCATTGCTTCTTCCCACAAGTCTTTTTGGGACTAGAAATTGCTTCAAGAAATGTGGTTGGAGTAATTATTTCTTCTTCTTGTATTGTTGTCAAGATCGCAGATTCTTGATTTCTTCGTTGTTTAATTCTTTCTGATCTTCTGACTCCGGATCTTACTAATTCTTCTTCTCTTTGCTCCATTGCTTCTTGATGACGGCGAATTAAAACTGCTTCCTTATCTCCTTTTCTTCTTACTCTAGCAGACGACGTTGATTGAGATCCAGATTGTTCATAGGTGTGATATCTTCTAACTCAGGTGTGTTTTGTGTTTTACTTGGCTTTGGTTGAACTTCGATTAATTCTTGAAATAGGTCAACATCTTCATTTGATGTTTGTTCAATTGAACTTTCTGATTGCAAAAGATTTCCTCCTGGGGTTTCTTCATCAAATCGAACATTTTGACTTTCTTCAATTTTTCCTGTTTTAGGATCATATAGTCGATAGGCAGGTCTTATGGTGGAATATCCAATATAGATAAATTTCTTTGAAGTGGCTTGTAGCTTACTTCTCTTGGCTTTGGGTATGAAAGAATATGCTACACAACCAAATGTTTTGAGATGTTTTATGGTGGGCTTACTGGCATTCCATTATTCATTAGGCGTCTGGCGACGAAAGTTCTTAGTTGGAGTTCGGTTTCAGACATAAACTGCTTTCATCACTGCTTCGCCCCAAAATCTTTCTGGTAACTTGGCGTCTATCAGGTTTGTATGAATGCACTCCAATAATGTCCGATTCGCGCGTTCAGCGACTCCGTAACTTTGAGGACAATATTCAATCGTACGTTGATGTTTTATACCCACCTTCTGTAATGCCAGGCTAAATTGATTGTTGACAAACTCCAGGCAACTTATTCTTTTATGTTCAACTTCATCTTCCCGTCGTTTGAAAGCAAAAAATGCATTATACACATCAGTCTTTTTCTTCAATAAATATACGAACATTTTTCGACTGTAATCATCGATTATCATAAAAATGTGTTGTGCACCACCCAATGATGTCGTTCGGAAAGGGCCACACAAGTCCATATGTAGCAGTTCCATTGGTGCATGTGACTGAATATCAGGAATGGAAGGAAATGGTTTTTGATGCATTTTGGCTAACGTGCTTACTTCACAAAAATCCAAATTAACATATTGCATTGGCATGTCTCTTACCATGTCGTGTTGTTGAAGCTGACGTAATCTGTTTTCGCTTATATGGCCAAGTCTTCTATGCCATAGCTGGACTACATCTTGATGTTTTATTTTGAGAATCTTTGGTTTCACATCGAGAACGTAACATTTGTTCTTAGCAGTGGCAGTAACTATCAGCGGACCGTCACTATCCACGACTTTTGCACCATTTTGATTAAAGGTTACATGATATCCTTTTTGTGTGACTTCGTAAACTGATAACAAGTTTGTTCGAAGAGAAGGCACGTACAATGTATTCTTTATGGCTACTGACGTTTCTTCATTTCCGAAAGGTGCAACTCTGACGATACCTTTTCCAATGGTTTTATCTGAGTTTCGTCATTAGCTAGCACAACATCTTTGTCGATAGATGAGTAATCGTCAGTCCAATCTCTGCGTGACGTCATGTGAGCACTTGCGTCGGAATCCAAAATCCATTGGTCTTCTTCATTGGATGATACCTTTTTTCCACGATTGAAAGTACACTCTCTTATCATGCTGATTATGCGTATTAGACATGGCAACTCGTACCTTTTCGGTCTTGTCTTGATCACATTTTTTTGTCTTGTGTTTCGATCGACAAAATCTCACTAAATGCCCAAGCTTTCCACAAAAATAGCAGCGTTTCTCTGATCGAGCTTCTGGTCGTCTCTCATTCTGGCAGGACTTTGTATAATGTCGAGCTTTTCCAGAGTTAAAATATTTCGGCATGTGTTTTTGCTTGGTTTCGTATGGAACATCCGTGGGTTCCGCAACAGACTTCTCTTTTTTATATCGATGTTACCACTGCTGTTCCGACCATAAGGCCAGTTTCAGATCAGTCAGGTCAATGTCGTCACGTGCTTCATAAATCTGTGCAACGGACAGGTAGGTGCGTGTAAGCCTTCGTAATGCATAGTGCACGACTTCTCTGATGGTTACAAGTCTTCCTAATGCTATCCAAGCTTGAGAAAGCGCATCAACGCCGTTGATAAAATTGTCGGGTTTCTCCTCTGACCGTATTCGAACGTTAGAGAGTTCCAGGACAGCATCAATATGTCTTCTTTCAATTCGTTCACCATGTCGTCGCTCTAAGTCTTTCCAGACTTGTTTTGCGCTCGTTGCGTTGATGAATAATGCCGCTTGTGCCGTGGACAAGGTTAAAACAATTATTCCAAAGGCTTCGTCATTCTTGATTTCCCATTTTTCCCATCGTTTTTGGCTTTCAGGATCCGGTTGAGTGGGATCGGGTGTAGGTGGTTGCTCAGCAAGAATAACATCTTTCCAAAGACCCCTCGCTTGTAATATAGATCGTACCCGTAAACGCCAAATAAAATAGTTCTCACCGGTAAGCTTGTCGACGTGTTGAATCGGTAAATTGGCACTGGTTTCCCCCATCGTTGATTAAGGCTTCCGATGATGCAATGGTTAGACGAATAAAGATAGGTGTGGATTCTCTCTGGATGAATCGGCGATGATTTAGAACATACTATTGGTTTTTCACTTGCAATTACAGATGCAAACTGTTTACAGTCTTTGGTTCATGACGATGAGGATTAACTACCTGCAACCACGCTCTCTGCTACCATTTTGTTAGAATAAGACTAGGAAAAATACATGTTAACGCAACGAGGTTTATTGCAACACTAAAAAAGCTATATACACCTAAGAAAAAACTAAACAATAGCACATGATTACAATGTCACGAGACTTTGGCTTTACAGCAATTAACTGCCAGCTTTAAGTAATGTTTAAGGATTATTTAAAAATAAATAAGTCTTCAAAACTAAAACGTAATCTCAACAGAAACAATAAAAGTAGCAAATTGGAAAATTGAGAATATGATTATAAAAAGGATTGCGCACTTTCATGCATGATAAAATGAATTCAGGAAAGAAAAAAAGAAAAAACAATTTCGAGGACGGGATTTGAACCCGTAGCTGCAAAATAAGACACTTTTGCAATTTATCACTGTGCTACAACAATACAACAAAATTTCTTGCCACCATTTAAATATTTATAAAGCATACACATTGGTGATAAACGTTTATGAATTTTTTTCTCTGAAAACTCCTCCAGTCAATGCGAAGTAGCTTCTTTTCAATATTCGTTTCATTATTAGCCATTATTAGCATTCCTGGGAAAGTGTACGCTAAGTGTCTGGAGAAGAGAGGCCGGGAAATAGTCGACTCCAAACTGTCGGGGGAGCAGTGTGGTTTCCGACCTGGCCGAAGCACGACGGATCACATCTTTGCTCTAAGGCAAATTTTTGATAAATTCTGGGAGTATGCAAAAGATGTGGGTTGCTTTGTGGACCTTTGAGGACCTGGAAAAATCATATGACAGGGTTCCTCGGGAGAAGCTCTGGCAAGAATTGCAAGAGTATGGAGTGGATAGGTAATTACTGGTTGCTATCATGTCTCTGTACGAAAGCTCTGAGATGTGTGTCCGGATAAAAGGATAAAAGTCAAGACCGTTCAGCGTGGATGTTGGACTCCGCCAAGGGTGCGTACTGTTGTCCCTCCTGTTCATTATCTTTATGGACTGGATAGACAGGTCAGCCGAGGCGATGAGCGTGTTTGTGTGGGCGACTGCTTGGTGGAGAGTTTGCTCTTTGCTGACGACCTTGTCCTCCTTGGGTCTTCTCGCAGTAGCCTTCACCAAATGTAAAGAAGCTCATATGGAGATCAGAGTGGCTAAGACAGGTTCTGGTCCTTTCAAGACAGCCTGCTCAGTGCGCTCTCCATGTTAAGGGAGCCCCATTGAGACAGGTGGAGAAGTTCAAGTATCTCGGGATGGCAATCACGAGTAATGGGTGACAAGAAAAAGAGTTGGATGCTCGGATCGGTGAGGCAAGCTGTGTCATACGTGAACTGTGGCAATCCGTGGTAACGAAACGCGAGCTGGTTAACGAAGCCAAGCTCTCCGTCTTCAAATCTATCTTTGTCCCCATTCTCACCTATGGTCATGAGGCTTGGATAATGATCGAAAGAGTGCGATCGAGCATAGAAGCGGCCGAAATGAGATTTCTGAGAGGTGTGGCAGATGTTACCCTACTAGATAGAGTGCACGGCAGCACACTAAAGGAGTCTTTAGGTGTTGAGCCGCTACTTCTCCGCATTGAGAGATCTCAGTTGCGCTGGTATGGCCACGTGATAAGGATGCCGCAAACGGGCCTTTCTAGGCAGTTGTTATTTTCCAAGCTGTGGGGTAAGACTACATGGAGAATCTGGTTTCGAGTCGCTTGAGGTATTTACAAGGAGGACATGAATATGGCTAAAGGCTAATAATGAAAAGAATATTGAAAAGAAGCTACTTCGCATTGACTGGAGGAGTTTTCAGAGAAAAAAATTTATAAATGTTTTTCACCAATATGTATGCTTTCATCGATACCGACTAAAGGGGCTCCTAACTGCTGAACGATGGTAGCAATCGCTTCCGAAAAGATCTTACAGGTTGGATTTTTCCTATTTGTTGTGGCGAAAGAGTTATTTATTTTCTACTTACATTACCAAGGAGGACATGTAATGATGGCGGAAGATCGCGATCGCTGGAGATTCTCCATAGGGCTGCTGCCCCCGCGACCCTAACGGATAAGCGGGTTTGAAAAGTAAGAAAAAGAAGTATTCTTCAGATTTCACCAAGGAAATGGAGAGATTGCAGACTCGATTTGATAGAGACAACAATGGCGGCGAGGAGCCTGATCGACAGCAGCGAAGCCAACGCGATGACATCATGGCAGTACTGCCTTCTGATTGGTTTTCCTTTCTATAGCGAAACGGAATGAAAATTTTTCTTCAACACTGCTCAACTAGCTTTTCTGGTGACCAAAACGGAATGGAGAGGAAGTGACGTCATAAAAATTTTCCGTTGGGGTTCTTTTCTGGCATGATTCCGGTAATGTGAAACGGGTCCGCATTTTAACACGTGCGGCTTTGTGACGCTTAGAAAACACCTGGATTCGGGAAAACACTTCACGCCACGAAATTGCTGAATATGAACCGCCCTTTAGGCGCGCACTTGCTAAATCCAGGACGTTCTCGCTGGCCCAGTAAGATACCCCTCGGTACAAAGAATTATTGCTAGATTGGTTGCTTGGAGCCTTGTCCTGTGACACTACCAGATGAGCAACTTGTCCCGCCGAATTTAAAGGGAACTCTGGTTTCGCTTTGGTGTTCAGGGCACTGGTAGACGTACTTGAGATTAGTTGTGTATCATTGAGATGAATGTCCGATACTGGTAAGGGGTCTTCCTCGGAAGCTGACGCAGAAGGAACACGTCCCGACCTTCAGTGGAGAACTACTCACGTCTTCTGAAGAAATTTTAACAGCGTCCTCCTCGGGTGAACAAGGGTTCTTGCAGATTGGGTCCTGACGAACGCATCATTGATAGCCACCTCGGCCCGCTACCACTTTACTGAATGAGAAAGGTAAAGCACAGTTCGAATTAGAAGCAAATCGTTTCCTTCCCTGTGGTTTCCTGGGCGAAGGGAATTTCAATGGGTCACTTCTTCTTATATCAAATTTGTTGAGAGACCTTTTCCGTTATCACTCTTCTAAACTCAGAGGGCCTACATGGAGACGGCTTCAATTTTGTTTCTTTTCTTGAAACGTTGTGCTGATCGTTCGTCTCATACGGCTGATGATTGAGCGAATTTCGTTTCCTAGAGAGAGAATCAGTCGGTGAGTTGTAGACGGCTTTTGCATTGCTGTCTACCTGGGCATTATGTTCCCCTTCACGGTGAGCTTCATTGGAATCCGTCATGGAATTGAACTTCCAATTTTTTCTGGCTCCCTTGGTCCTGCTGTCCGGCTGTTGGAGCTGGAGCCAGATGGTCCGACGCTCTTGCACTAACAAGGAGAGGGACCCAACGAACAATCGAGTTTTTTGATGCCCTTTGGTAGGATGGTAGTCTTATATGTCCTTTTCGTAAAACTAAGTCCGCAGCCTCCAAATTGGCCTTATTTTCGAGAAAATCCCTTTTAAAGTCTGTGTTATATAACTAGTGTAACCTGTACCTTGGCAATCATCACAACAGCGGCAGCCGAACAGGTAACGTCGTGGCGTACAAACCGTAAGATCTTGAGTTCAAATCACCCGTGTTAGGCTTTGTTTTTTTTTTTTCTTTTAATGTTTTGTAACTGTGCTATCGTCCACTTTTTAATATATTTTTCTGTTATTATATGCTGTTATAATGAAGAAAATATTTTTAACAAGTAAGAGCAATAAGGAACACATTTTCAACTACATAGTATGATAATAAAATCTGTTATAAAAGTGTAAATAATTCATAAACATACACCATATTGCCATTAATGACCGGACACTTTCGATTTTAGACGTTTTGTCGAATATCTAGAAAAATACTTGACGAATTATCCTGATACTTCAGCGAAGGTTTTCTCCCGAAGGCAAATAGGGGACCAGCAAAGACTTCAACCAAAAAAATAATGTTTGGAATCACCCTGTAAAAAATAATGCCTGAAATACATTGTAGATGTAGCATATGCTTAAGAGGCTTGTTTTACTCTTCTGTGTTCATTTGTATGAGAATAGCACGTATATTCATGGAGATAGAAAGGTTTCTTTAAAAAGGTCAAAATGTTTTTGTAAGTTTTTTGTTTATAACACGCAGGATTTTCAATCCAATGCAATGCCATTTACAGAAAACTTGACAAACTACAGTACAGACAACACCCTGCAATCAGAATAGAAAAATATTAAATATTTGATGAAATATGAACATTTTTACTAAATAATGTTTAACTGCGCATGCGTTACCAAATTGTCTTTTGCATAATTTGTTAACCAAATGTATAGAGCTACTCTTATAAAAAGCCCAAGCAAATATCGTGAAAATTGAGAAACACATCGCCGATAGAATGAGTTGAATTTCAGTTGCTCTCAAAAATAAACAAAACGATAAGGGGCTTTCTCCAAACTTTTATTTTTGGATCGGACACCTGTATCAACCTCTTCTCCTTACGCTGACATGAAAAAATATTGACTTCATATTGACTTCATATCAGCGTAAGAAGAAGAAATTGATACTGGTGTCCGATCCAAAAATAAAAGTTTGGAGAAAGCCCCTTATCGTTTTGTTTATCTTTGAGAGAAACTGAAATTCAACTCATTCTATCGGCGATATCTTTCTCAATGTTCACGATATTTGCTTGGGCTTTTTATAAGAGTAGCTCTATACATTTGGCTAATATATTATGCAAAAGACAATTTGGTAACGCATGCGCAGCTAAACATTATCTAGTAAAAATGCTCATATTTCATCAAATATTTAATATTTTTCTATTCTGATTGCAGGGTGTTGTCTGTACTGTAATTTGTCAAGTTTTCTGTAAATGGCATTGCATTGGGTTGAAAATCGTGCGTGTTATAAACAAAAAACTTACGAAAACATTTCGACCTTTTTAAAGAAACCTTTATATCTCCATGAATATACGTGCTATTCTCATACAAATGAACACAGAAAAGTAAAACAAGCCTCTTAAGCATATGCTACAGCTGCAATGCATTTCAAGCATTATTTTTTACAGGGTGATTCCAAACATTATTTTTTTGGTTCACTTCTTTGCTGGTCCCCTATTTCCTTTCGGGAGAAAACCTTCGCTGAAATATATGAGGTGTAACATCCTTTTTACACCCCTGAAATTTCAGGATAATTCGTCAAGTATTTTTCTAGGTATTCGACAAAACGTCTAAAATCGAAAGTGTCCGGTCATTAATGGCAATATGTGTATATCGATTTTAAAGAAAAAAACAAATTTTTTTAATGTTTAACTTTTCATTTCTTCTTATGTTCAGGTTTTGATGTCTTTGCTTCTTGCCCATATTGAGCGCTATAATAAAATAATATTAAATAATCGTTTTAACAAGTACTTTCGAAGTTGTAGTAGGCTTGTCGAATACAACGTGCTGGATGGTATTCTTCAAAAAAACATTTGAAACACAAATGTGTGCGACACCAAGAACATTGTATGAATGCTGGACTATTCTTGCAGTTACAGTTTTCCTTTTTCATGCATTCCGGAAAAGAAATTTGATTTACATTCAAAAAATTTTCTTTTGTAGGCTTCAATTTGGCAGCATACCAGGCGTATCTAATATAAATACAATTAAATGTTACATATATTGCAAAAAATTATATTTTTACAAAGAACTCTGTACATTATAATTACCGTAACATATTCGAATATATTGGAGCCTGTAATTGATCGTGAATGAGTGCGTGAATTTTTATGACATCTGCCTACGATGTAATTTCCTTGTTCGTTTCCAAAAGATATGAACAATTCTGCATACGACGTATAAAATTTTTAATTTGACGATAAAAATAAACGTCACATGGTTGGCACAATGGTGTACATTTCGGCGGTATGATCGATAACGTATACGTAGGAAGACCCTGTCCGTTAGTAAACTTCATCTCATGCATGGTTACAGATGTCTCGCCACTCCAAGAGTACACGATGTACAAAAATGGATTTATTGTAACATAAGGTTGTATTATGTTGTCAAGAAATTGTTCGTACGTGTCCTTTTGTAGCTTTCCGGACTTTGTGGATATGACTTAAACGTTGGCATATTGCTGCAAGTATTGTTCGACTTCATTTGTACACGAGGACTAAATTTTCCGGTGCTTTCTTGCAAACAAACGAATACTCTTGGCAACAATTTGCCAGATAAAGTTATAGAGTACTGTGCTGTATATGAATGCGTTAATTTTTGCATTTGGCCAACTGCAACTTCAGTTACTTTTTCGCCCTTGTGAGAAAGAGTGCGACAACTGCTGATTCTGTACTCACAACCAGTTTGGTCAGTATTTATAACGTAATCGGAATCAAAATTAGCAATAATTGCTCTTGATATTTGACAGCAGTTTCTAATAGTTCTTGATGCGTTGCTGTATCATTTGCACTTACATATTTATTTATTTATTTATTTATTTATTTATTTATTTATTTAGGTACAGCATTCCAAGAGGAATAGGGTTACAAATGTGGAATATAAACACATATATAAAAGTAAAGTAAGATAACTATATAAGAATTTAATACAAGTAAAATACATTGAAAAGTACAGGCAAACTAAATAGAGTCAGTCGGCTGGGGGCTGATCATTATCTAGTTGAATAGGTAAATAATATTTGCTAATGAGAGATCGAACATTAGAGCTACTGATATTGTTGTTTTCAGGTTGAATTGGCACAATCTGTCGGCGAATTTCCAAAGGCAGTTCATTCCAGAGTGTAATAGCAGTAAAAGGAAAGTGCTTTGAGAGAAAAGTGGAAACTATATAGGGAGTTTCAATTTTTAATTATTGATGAAAAATTAGGAAAGAAAATTCCACAGCCTGGAATCGAACCAGGAACCTTCTGCTCACCGTGCAGATGCGCCAACCAATTGCGCCACTGCGGACATGGATGCGTCAACCAATTGCGCCAGCCTGCGAACTGGGTACTGCTCCAACCAGCCCTAAGGGCATGTTGATAGCGTTATTTCTTCCATGTCCGCAGTGGTGCAATTGGTTGGCGCATCTGCACGGTGAACAGAAGATTCCTGGTTCGATCCCAAGCAGTGGAATTTTATTTCCTATTTTTCATCAATAATTTCAACATCTGAGGTTTGGCGTGAAAAAATCCTCTTAAGACCTTTCATTTATTAATTTTTAATTGTCGTGTTGGTCGGTAGTCGAAGCTTTTATTAAGCCAATCTCTGGGGGCGGCCGTGGCCTGGTTGTCTCGTCGGTTGGCTTGCCAATCGATGGAGTTCAGCAACTTCAGGCGCGGCCAGCTGCTGGTTGGGTGACGGCCTGGGCTTGAGGGCCACCGCTGGCGGGACAGCTATTTGGGGCGCAGCTGTTGGGGGACTTTGGTCTGACCCATTTGCCGATTGACCATAGCTGGTGTTCCAGCAGTTGGTGACAGCCTCTGGTTCGTTTATCCCCAGCAGCTTTTCCATCATGAAACCCCCCGTGCTTCGGAGGGCACGTTAAGCCGTCGGTCCCGACTGCTACTGTCATCTCGTAGCAGTCGTTATTAATGGGATGGCGCAAAACTCCCTCGTAGGAGTAGGTGCCGCAGATTATCGCTTGCGATAATCTACCCTCTGTACCAGATAAGCCAATCTCTGATAAAGGCAGCAGGATGAACAGGTAAACAGAGCGTTAATCAATTCAATGACAAGGCCTATACGGCATATACTCGGTAAAGTTGGTAACTCATAATACCTGCAGATACGGGTAATAGACGTAGTTCTGTTTCGTTTAAAAGCAGTGCGAATAACTTGGTTATACGCAACTTTTATGCGGTATAAGTTTATTCTTGATGTGCTGGCCCAGATTACAATATTGTAATATAGTGCAGATATCACGTTTGAGAGCAGTACTTGACGCAGTTCAGATGCCATTAAAAATGAGTGGAGTGGTTTCATCAGATGACACTTCCGATGAGATATGTGATACATTCTTTTGAAATTCTTCACCCATCTGTCCGATGCAACAAACTCAAAAGTTCCGTCAAGAAATTGGAATGCAGCGCCCATTGCCCATTGCTTCAGCATGCGAGTCGTAATTAGGCCCTTTTTATCGTCTCTTGCTTCAATAAATCGATCATACACGCTCCTGTTTATGACCTCCAACTTATCATATCATATGCCGGCTTGTTCAATATGTTTTTTCAAAGTAGATAACTGTGATCTGATTTTTTAAAAATGTGTTGATTGTTTGCGCAAAGTATTTATCGACCATTTCGGATGTGATTGGGCAATTCCACAGCTTTAATTTTGACAGCATACGGAATCTTATCGAGCGTTTCCGATTCTTCTTCTTCGCTGCTTGTCGCTTTTTGATTTTTGGATACAGGATCACGTGTATCCCTTTCTAATACCAAAGCTTCTTCTTCCGTGAACTCCATTTCGTCGATCATTTATATAAATCTTTGGAATAATTCTTTGCCTAGGAGCATTGATCGGTTGCTAATTGTTGTACTCACTGTGTCTGTTTTGACACGGGATTCAACCAGCAATTTTCGCATATGAAATATTCTATCGGTGAGTTCTTGCTTTTGCTGCACAGTCGCTGGATAAAACGACATGTCAATTCTCTTATCTGTTCTATAATTTTGCTCAATTTCTTCACAAGACGTACACCTATTATCACAGGCTCCAGAAGTGCTTGGTATTGACTCCATCGCAGTGTCTATACGATTAGCTTACCAAACCGGAAATAATCGAAAGAACTGTCGGTCTTTAAAAGCAGCGTTATAAAAATTAAAAAAAAACAATACCATGATCTCGTGATTCGTACCTGTTCGGCTGTCGCTGTTGTGATGATTGCCAAGGTACAGTTTACACTAGTTATATAATACAGACTTTAAAAGGGATTTTCTCGAAAATAGAGCCAAGTTGGAGACCGCGCACTTGGTTTTACGAAAAGGGCATATCAGACTACCATCCTACCAAAGGGCATCAGAAAACTCGATTGTTCGTTGGGGCTCTCTCCTTGTAAGTAGTCGAGCAGCCCATTAGGGCTGTGTTACTTATTTAAACGTCACAAAGAGGACACTCGTTTGCCCACCAGTGAAACATCAGAAGACATGAAGTGGTGGACATAACTATTTTGTGATCAATTAATAACAATTAATATCGGTAGAAGGGTGGATCCTAATACTGTTCCTATTGACTAAACAGGTAGTGGCCTTACAGTATAACAGAGGGACATCAGGAGTTCCAACTAGTTTCGCCATTTATTCCCGGCTCTGTCAAGGATATACACAGCAAGAGGCAAACGAGCCTTTATATACAGAACAGTGGTAAAAAATATGCCAGTTCGGCTATCGCACACACCCGGACAGCCATGCTGTCTCATGGTGTCTTAAAAACAACCAAGTTGTCAAGGTTGAGGCCTCGGCCATGACAGCCGAGGTTCCTGGTACGAACACAGGTCGCAGAATTTTTCCTTTCATTTTTCGATAGAAAAATCTTCACCTAATGCTTGGTAGGCTTATCTCCAGTTTATAATATTAAATATTATTAATTTATCTGTGAGTTCCACAAACTTTCTGATGGTTGGATAGGAGAGATTCTCGATCTCTGAGCCAGGTGCCCGTCTCCCATTGGGCTTTCAACCTTGATAACTTGGTTTCTTTAAGACACCTTGAGACAGCATGGCTGTCCGGGTGTCTGTGATAGCCCAACTGGTAGAGGCATCGGCCATGACAGCCGAGGTTCCTGGTTCGATTCCAGGTCGCTGAATTTTTCCTTTCATTTTTCGATAGAAAAATCTTTATCTTGTGATCCTCTGATGACAACGCAAAGGCGCCCAAATGACGAGTAGCGCTCTTTGAACACACAAAGACACACAATGAAACTATTCCAGGAGCAGGAAAGGGCGCAAATGCATTGAACATCCACCTTTTCCTCTTTCCCAACGAGCAAGCCAAATCTCATTAATGGGGAAGGCAATGGAAACAGCTAAGTCCTTATTCAGTGGAGCACTGGTGAAATCATCCACAAGAAACCGTACGAACTGGTAAGATATATACGTCATACCAAAATGATGCATTAGACGGTTCGCGATGGACTGTGCAAAGGATCACTCGAAAAAGATGTGTGGGACAGATTCCGGGATTCCACAAACAGGCAGCCTGCAGAATCAATAATTCTCCACAGATGGAGGTGCTGGAGAGAATTAAACCCATGGACATCAACTGCCACTGGTAATTGAACACAATCTTTTCATAAGCAAGACATTTGATGGTCGCAAGGATTGCAGTCCATAGGTAGCTAGGAAACAGACGGAAGATGTCAGAAGCGGCACCTTGTGAAACGCTGGAGAAACCAGGAGGCGCAGTCTACCCCAGTCTTGTGGATCTAGTGATGAAGATCGGGTAATAAAGACCGTAAATTAACCATGAAGTGGTTATAAAAATCTGGGAGATGATAATCAATAGTCACTGGCAACGAGGATGATATTGGGAGCCTGTTTACCCTAAGAAAGAAGTGCAGGTGGAGTAAAACAAACGTCGCCCAACTTGGAGATGGAATCAAGAAGAAACGAATCAAAGCAGCCATTCTGGCCGCAGTAAGGTAGTGATGTAAGTCCAGCAAATCCAATCCCCCCTCTTTCGAAGGGGATGAAAAGAAGATCGACCTTCAGAGGATAATGACGGCATGAAGTACTCCACACGCAGTTGACAATCGCTCTCCGCAGTCTCTAAAGATCCCGGGGCAGCGGGAGGGTGAACAGGCTCTTAGATGAAAGCAGAGGAAGGAAGAATATGTGATTTAATAAATCTCACCTTAACAAACATGGAGGTGGTAAAACGAAAGTTATTGCCAAGGAGAACCAAACATTTCCCCACTACCAAATGCCAGTGACTAGAATCCATTGATGAAAGAATGGAGAATAAATAACCCAGCACAGTAACTTGGCCACACAATGAAATTAGAAACGCACCTAGCAGATCAGAAGACCAATTTCCAATAGCGATGCCCTTCGACTTAGAAAGATTGATGGTGCTTCCTGTGGAAGCGCTGAAGCGGTCGGAGGATTCTTTATAGACACCCAGTTTAATAAAATTACGTCATCTGCATAAGCGAGAGTCGTGATGTTATTTGATGCAGCAGGCACTTCATATCCCCAGATACCTTTGCTTTGTATTTATAAGCATGTGTGTGAGTTTAGTAAACTGTCAAACACTTCATCAGATTGTGGGAGCAAGCAAACGCCCAGTCAAATGAGACAATGCAATAAAATTTTTAAAAATTAATTGAAAGTTAAAAAACAAACTAGCGCCTTGAAACAGAAGTAGTTATTTAGAAGAGAATGTAAAGTAACTTGGAAAAAAATTTGGTTGTGTTAGAAACAAAAGATAATTAGGAATTAGGTAAAAACAGCTTGGGGCGGCAGTACATTTACCATGCCCTGATTTACTTGCCATATATAAGAGATCGGGCATGAAGTAAATTGTGAGATAAAATCACATAATCCCCTTTTGCACTGAAGCACCAACACCCGTGCATAACCAAGAATTACGAAATTAATTTTATCATCAGCCTCAGGACATCAGAACATGGCCGCAATCACATGATTAAGCAAAAAGATGTCAGCATGCAGATGAGAGACCACACCCAAAACAAGGACCACCACCAAAAAACAAGGACCATCACCCAAAACAAGGACCACTAACCAAAACAAGGGCCATCACCACCCAAAACAATGACCACCACCACCAAAAACAAAGACCTAACCGAAAATTTCGAGTTAGTCACTGGTGGCTCCAAAACGAGCTTTGCGACGGGTTTTGACCGGTCGGAGTTTTATGAGACATATGCGCATGTGCAACAAATGTCAGGCGATCATTTCGCTCCCCGATTAACATTTCGCAGCCATCAGATTTTGTGCTTTCAAAATCGACATGGACAACAATGATATATTAACTTTTGGAATGCTTTGCTATTTGCATATTTTGCAGGGTTAACACAAAAAGAATTGGATGCTTCTGGATTTTTGCAGTTATTTTTTCTCTAGCGCTATTCGTCCACCTCGATATCGATGCTGGGTGCCTTAGAATCGCACGTTCGAAAAGCTCTGGCATGCTGAGCTGTAGCCTCCACTTTGTAAAGAGGCCTGTTCATTTTCCTCACAGCCTTGATTTTTAGTGTGAAAAAAATGGCGACCATAAATGCAAGCGGTGGCACTGCTTAACGTAGAAATTTCAAGAAGTTTTCAGAACTAATAACTTTGGGGTTGCTAAAATGCATTTATGGGAAAAAAATGCAGCTTGCATAAAAAATGCATTTTAGCAATCTCTAAAAGCTGTAAGTACCGGGGAAATTCTCGGAATTTCTACGGTATGCAGCGCCACCGCTTGCATTATGGTGGCCATTTATTTTCGCATAGGCTGCGGGAAAAAGGCCAGGCCTTTTACATATGCGGAGGCTACGGTTGAGCTTTTCAATCGCTAGAGAAAATCGATGCATTCGCCCTCGTGACGCCACTCTGCACATACGTGCATCGCTCTTTACACTTTTCCAAATAGTTAGAGTGTATTTTCAGGGCTATCTCATTTCGTTGGTATCAGCTCTCTTTTGAAGGTCAAGTCGTTCATAGTATACTGACTGCTCAAATGAAAGTGGACACCTACCATAGTGGAATAACCTATGCAAATTCGAGCAATAATTTATAAATATATTCGTTATACAGTAAAACAGCAAGATTATGTGTAGTCGGAGTCTTACTATGTGCTGAGATATAACGTCACCATCAAAGCAGCTGAGCAATTTTCAACTTGGAGTAGTCATAGGCTGGCACATAGGGTATTGGAGCGACACTGAACCTGCCAAATTCGACCTTCGGTGCTATTACACGAAGTGGAAACCTGAAGGATTGGAAACACGACTTCATGTAGGTGGCCGAGCCCGCATGCTGACTGATAGAGACCTGAGGGCTTTGAAGCGGTTATTACGGCAGGATAGGGCTGTTACAGCGGAACAACGGCTGCAGGACTTCCAGCAGGTAACGGGAACAACTCGATAACGATTCGTGGAGAGCTCCATGACTTAGGGTACACCGGTTGGGCTGCTCCCCACAAGCCTACATCACCCCTATAAACGCGCAGCATTGTGTGGCCTGATGTAAAGAGCGACGATCTTGGTCGATGGACTGATCATGTCGAATCACGCAACACTCTCTACCGATCGGATATGCATATCTGCTTGTGGCGTTTGCCAGGAAATGGCTGCTACCTGAGTGTGTATTCCCAACAGTGAAGTTTGGCTGTGGTGGTGTGATGATTAGTTCGTGTTTCTTCTGGTTTGATCCGCTGTTTGTGATCGAGTGGAACATGGCTTCCACACAATATCTGGATGTTCTATACAATTCCATGATTCCTACGTTGTGGCAACATTTTGGTGAAGGGCCATTGGTGTTCCAGCACGACAAAAGCCCGTGCTGTCAGCGCCTGGTTTCCAGAGAATACTCTTCAGTAACTTCAGTGGCCCAGCCAAAGTCCAGATCTCAACCCCTCTGAATATCTTTGAGATGAATTCGAGCATTGGATTCGTGCGCTCTTATGTGACCAGAAACGCGCATCCAACTTGTGCAGGCTCTGAAGGAAGAGTGGGGATAAAATAGTAGTTGCTTGCTACCAGAAACTGGTGGAGAGTATGCCACGGCGTGTGGTCGCTATATTAAGACAAAAGGCCACAGTACGTGCTATTAGGCACGCTAATATAAAGCGTCTGTTCCATACCACAGGTGTCCAAATTTCAATTGAGCAATCAGTGTACCTACTGACTTTGCAGTGTTCCAAATTTCAACATACCACATCCGTTTGGCCTCTAAATAAGAAAATTTATTTCTGTCACGGACTGCTTGAATCTCCTTCTCGGGCCTCCATATCGGACAATTTCTGGAGACGCTAAATAATCTTAGTATCTCTTGCAATTGCTACATCATGTTTAGGATCGTAGTTGCCCCTTTCATGTACTTCCTTCTTTCACTTGCTACAATGAACAGAAAATAATCCCCCAATTCGAAAAATATCAAAAAATATACGTATTTTCATTTCTAAACCCCCTTGAAGGTAAAAAGTGGAGACTATGTGAAAGTAGAGTCCTAAAAGTGAAGACCCCTTATTTCTAATTCTTTTAACAACGAATTAATTCATCCGAGGAGGGTATAGAAAAGTAGCGGAATGCTGAGGTCATCAATTTTTACCCCTTTATCTGCACTTTTTTCACCTCCCAATTTTTTTAATCAAATAATTTTGTCCCCACCCTCGTAACTCTGACCCCAGTGCGCCAATCAAAACCTAAATAAATAGTGAAATAAGACATCCCTGTGATAAGCTATATTCTGAATTTCAACATTCTACGTCAAAAATGTAGAAAATGTCAAGGGAGACCTACAGACGGATAGACTTTGAGAGAATTATTCGATGGGGCAGAAGGCTTTTGTGAAATCGCAGGATTACCCGACAGCATGAACAGTTGGGTTCGAGAAGGAGATCTTTTAAACGTTTAACAAGGTGTGCTTTGTCAACGCCTCCTATAAAGAAAGCCTCGGCAATGAAACGTCATACATTGTTACATCATCATAAGTCGACCCGGGGCCAACGATATAACGTTATATCGTTGGCCCCGAAGTCGACCAAATTTAGAACTTATTATAGGTAGAAATGCGGTTAACAAAGGACGAAATATGATGATGTAAGACGTTTCAGTGCGGAGGCTTTCTTTATAGGAGGTGTTGGCTCTGTGCCAGTTGTGTTCGTGTTTCGTCAGCATTTATGGGGGGGGGGGCGAAAAATCATCCCAACACAACCGCTCATTTTATTACGCAGTTACCCATCACACGTTACATTTCCGAGGATGTTGGGAGGTTGCATTAACAGAAAAGCATTTTCCGGGCCTGTTCAAGAACATTGCAGCTGTAAACAACACTTTTAAAACAGGGTTTAAGGCCAATCTCATTGAGAAGCACATCGAGTTCAACAGTTTTCCACCTGTTAGAATTCCGACACTCATATCTTTCATACATGAAGTAGAATTGGTTTTACAAGCATATTTGAAAGATGTGCTCTTTTGTCACAACCCTGTTTCAGATCGACCTCTTTGATTGGCGAAGGCTCAATACCAATAGACCTTAAAAGACGCATACAGGTTATTATCTGTAAACAAACATCATTCAACTTCAACTTGTTCGAAACACATTTGCGCCATTCCTACAAATCATTCCAGTTTCACGAGGAGTGATTTATCAAACTTTTCACCCGCCCGACTACTTTCCTCTAATTAAAAACGTCATTGACACGATTGAAATTGCTGTTCATTTAGATCATGCTAATTTGCTCTCGTTTTTATCAGGAAAAAAGTTATGAAATTATATTTTTGTAAGAAACAACTGTAGAGTGAAAACAACAAGAAACAACAAGAAAACAACAAGAAACAACTCTTTTCTCTCCCCAGCAAGCTTGTAAATTGCTTTAAGATGCACATCCCCTACCATCCAAACCAAGAGGCCACTTCACATTAATATTTAGGTCAGAAGGCCTTATCTGTGTTTAGAGCGCAACTTTTCAGAGATGCAACGGAATCGGTTCTGTATTTTCAAATCTGTTTCGTTTTGCTACACTGTTACACAAACCTATGAGTAAAATTCTTGGTCGTCATGCCCTAAGAGGTGGTGTTTCCGTTTTTAATTATGTGATACAAGGTCAAAATCTCAAACAGTCGTTGTCATCACGAATGAAGGAAGCTGGCAGCAGTGCCCTCCAGGAAATGTGTGTTATAGTTCAGAGAGGTAGAGGTCGAGCTAAAAGATGAATTTCTTCAGCACCTTCAGCACCTACTCAGCACGTTAAGTCGGTTTTTATCTTATGTGAAATATCAAGAAAACAAATGTTTTCCTTGACACAGTTTAAATCCCATCTATAACCGATTTATTTTGAGGATAATTAAATATTTTTGTATTGGTACTGTTACCACCATAATACATTATTTTTAAAAATTCCTCATAATTGTTCATACAATGTAGGGCAATCAACAACAATAAAATACATAAACTACAAAGACACATTAAGGTTCCTTTCTGTATCAGGAGTAAAGGGCGCACCATCACCATTGTTAAAGAAATTTCAAAGGCAAAAGGCCTGAGGGTAGTTAGGATACTATCGATCAGTAGCTTTTTACACACGTGTTTATGGGGCACTTGTAGACCTTAAACTGAAACAATAAGGGTTTTGAAATCTAAAGTCTTTTGAAAGGGTATTCTCTACAACAAGCAGCCACGTCCTAGCGATAATGCGACGATGCCTGCAATTGCCGTCACGCCAACCATCTCTAGGTATCTAGCGTTGACTAAAACAACACCCCGATGACACGCACCTAAACTCGACCAACAGGGCGACCCAGGGTCCAATTCAGGATGGATCGCAGAAAAGGTTTTTCATAACCATCGAATGTTTTGGTAGCACAAAGGCGGCTTTCAATGAGATGGCTTTCAATGAGGGGGCTTTTCACTGGCCGACATGTTACCAACATTCGATTGTTGAAAAACCTATAATCTGCGAACCGACCTGGTGTTCGACCCGATTCGCCCGTTGGTCAGGGTTTAGTTGCGTGTCATCAAGGGTATCAGTTTAATCGGCGCTGGAGACTCCGAGATGGTCTGTGTGCAGGGTTGGAAAAAAAAAAGTTTTATTTGGGGGGGGGGGAAACAAATAAAACGTTTTTTTTCTTTTAAATCGCATTTTTTGTTTTAAAACAATTGTTTTAAACACTTTTAATTTAAACTGTTTTAAACATGTTTGAAACCTATTATTGAAGAAATATTTAATGCTTTTAAGCATATTGCATGAATATGATGCATTAGATTCAAATCATTTTATTTGCTGATATGAATAAAAACTATAATTCTGTAAATTATATTTTGATTAATGAAATAATAATTTTAAAAAAATATTGATTTTTCAAATATTAATTTTAAAAAATTTATAAAATAATCTTATTAAATTAAATAAAAGTAATGCTTCTGTCTCAACATACAAATCTCACAAGGAGAGGACCAGGTCTGTTAAGTTGGATTTAACTGAGATTTAAATACAGTAAACTCCGTGTAATTCGAATCCGTCTAATTCGAATTACCGCTTAATTCGTATAAATTGCAAGGAACGTTTGAAATCCTTTACATTTAATGCAAAATATTACCACATAATTCGAATCAATCATCAAGTACATTTAATACAAACTAATGTATTTTTCATCGCCTAATTCGAATGCCATAGTTATTCCAAAAATAATTTGTAACTAATTCCCAGATTAATCTGAACAAGCACTGTGCTACAATATGCGGAGTTTACTGTAAAAATATAATTGGCCGCTTATCCAGAAGCCTGATTGGATACAGTAGCCAATCCGCTATCGAGATTTGGCGTTAGCTTTCCATCGGTGCTTTAAGTGCATATAAGCAGATAAATTAGGGGTTGTGCTCAGTATCATAAGGACTCCATCAGAACACTCTGTGAGAGACTGAACAATGAACTGATGAAAAAATATTCCAGCATTCTTGTTCAAAAATCAATTACCGATTACATGTATTTCAAATAAACAGGTGAGTTCAAATGTTTCTTTTCATTGTTTTTTTTTCAATACATGTACATATGATTACTGATTACCGAAAATCCAAAACACATAGTTTTTAGGTTAGTGCTACCAATATCGCATAATTCGAATTATCGCCTAATTCGAATTTTTTTGTTGGTTCGTTTGAATTCGAATTACACGGAGTTTACTGTATGTTATTACACACCCCTCCCACTATTATATGGCATAGTAACTCGTGCTAATGGACATTTGTTTACGAGATATAATTATTTAAAGTTAGTTATGTAGGTTATTGATGTATATTTACAAATTCAGACAACGTGATATTCAAGTAGTCAACGTGGTCATATAGATTACAATGCTAAAGGCCCCGGTTTCAATTCTTGCTCTTTTCCCAATTTAATTTAATTTTTTTAAACATGTTTTTGAACAAATTATATATGAAACTAATATTAATTATTAAAAACATATTTTTATAATTTTTTGCATATTATATTTCATTTGAGGAAGTTAACAAATTATTTATTTTTAAAGTTATTATTATTATTACAAGCTTACCGGGCCCCGCCCAGCCGGGGTCGTAACCAAGCCGCAAGGATTAATTTTGATGTTAGGCATCAATGACGTCCTTAAATACAATATTTTTGATAAAAGTTCCTTTGTTGTTCTCCAATTGAGGATCAGAGATCACAACTTTTACATGCTGTTTGGAGGTACATCGTGAGAGAGCTACATACATGTGGCCATGAGTAAATACTTCATAGCACAGATAGATTCCCAAACGCTGGACCGATTGCCCTTGTTCTTTATTGATTGTCATGGCAAATGCAACTTGGACTGGGAACTGTCGACGTTTCAGCATGAAAGGCATGCGCTCGTCTTCACTGATGAGTGATACGGGAAATGAATACGCGTTCTTTCTTTCGTGCTCCAGTGAGAATCTTAGCGCAGGCTTCGTATGGGTCATGAAAAACCTGGAAAGTTATGGAAAATCGAAAAAAAAATTCCAGGCCTGGAAAGTTTTGGAAAATCAATGGTTTCTACTTAAGTTTTGGAAAAGTTTTCTTTGAACAGATTTAATGTTTACTTAATAATTATTTATAAATGATATGAATATATTATTCTTAAAAATATAAAAGATTATGGTCAAGGAAAATGTATTGAATTGTCTTGAAAAGTTTTGGAAAAGTCATGGAATTTTATCTTTGATCAAGTGTACGAACCCAATTTTATCTTCTAGTGCCAATTTCTAATCCAACTGACCGAAACAAACGTGCAAATTGATTTACTTTGTGTAGAATTTGTTCAATTGTAGTCACTATGTTGTGGTCATGATGGAGGACCTAGGATGTGCTGCAATGTGTAAATCAGTGTAGTAGATATAATTCTGTGCAAATGAAGGTCTGCTCTCCTGTGGAGGAAGTAGTGAACCAATACGATGACACATGGTTCCTTGTAACCGGAAGGTGTAGATGCCATCTCTCTCATTTGCTAAGTCTTCATCAAGCTGCAAGTTCTTAGAGATGGAAGCTCCCTAGAGATGTGAATGCAAATACCATATGGTATGCACGTATCTTCTCAATGAAAACGTGATCTTGAAATAAATTCTTAAGATCTTCTGGTGGAGACTCAAATGCAGGAAGACTTACTGCACCTTTCTGACAACAGCATGCTGGGGTTTCCATCTTCCACTTGTAACAATTACAGTGTTGACATTGAACATTCATTGGTTGATATTCCACGTACTCTTCGTGATATTTACTCTTCCGTTCGCTGAGATTCGTTAATGAATGCACGGCGATTTGCCTCACGCTTTCTGCCATTTTCCCGTATTCTTGCTCTTTCAGTTTCAGTCATTGAGGCTCTTCGTTGTGCCTCATGAACTCCCTTATGCACTCGTACTCTTTCCTTTTCTGTCTCCGTCATTGATACTCTTCGTTTGGCTTCACGTAATCTTTTGGCACACACACACACACGGAGGATACTAACTTTATTATATATGATTATTATTATTATTATTATTATTATTATTATTATTATTATATTATACAGGGTGGATACAAAAATGGGCCTCCCCCCCCCCCCCATTTATTTTTGTAACCGAAGCAGATATGTCAATTTTGATGAATCCAATGAATAGGAAGTTGTGGGTGACCTATCCCATGGTGCACTTTTCATCATCTCAAAGATGCAAATTTGGACACATTCAACCGTAAGAGACACATTCAATCCTATCTTAAAAACCGTAAGAGATACACGAAAAATTCCAATTGAAGACTTGTTCAGCATGGAATTCCAAACAAAACAAAAACTGATCACCAACAATCACAATCCAAAGCAGAAGATCATGTTGACCATTTCAGGAACAGTGTAATTTGCCATCCTGGAATTCCGTCTTATGTATGCTGAAATATTTGATTTTCCTCATGAAAGCGAATGTTATTATGGAAATTTTTGGTAATTTCTTGATTTGCATGTTGAACATTCAAATGTCTTTATGAAGTGCACAGGGAGGTAACTAATAAATTCAACATGTGATTGTTGGTGATCTGTTTATCAGATTTTGGAAATTATTTCTTTGTTTTGTTCGGAATTCTATGCTGAACAAGTCTTCAATTGGAATTTTTTGTGTATCTGTTACGGTTTTAATGATAGGATTTGAATGTGTCCTAATTTGCATATTTGGGATGATGAAAAGTGCACCATGAGATAGGTCACTCACAACTTCCCCTATTCATTGGATTCATCAAAATTGACATATCTGCTTTGGTTATGATAATAAAAGGGGGGCTCATTTTTGTATCTACCCAGTATAATAAGTTATTAAAAATAAATAATTTGTTACCTTTCTGAAATGAAATATAATATGCAAAAAATTATAAAAATGTGTTTTTAATAATTAATATTAGTTTCATACATAATTTGTTCAAAAAACATTTTTAAAAAATTAAATTAAATGAAATTGAACCCAGAACCTTCACCATTGTAATCTATTGACTTACCCACATAGACTACTAGAACATCAAACTGTCTGAATTTGTAAATATACATCAATAGCCAACATGACTAATTTTAAATAGTTATATCTCATAAACTAATGCCATATAATAGTGGGAGGGGTGCGTAACAACCTGTTTAAATTTCAGTTAAATCCAAGCTTAGCAGACCTGGTTTCCCCCCCTTGTCGGTATAAAGTAATTATGTGTGATAATTACTTTATGTCTGGTAAAGTTTAAATAACTTAAAGCATCGTTTTTTTTTTGTCAGTAGTGTTTGATCTCAAAAACCAAAATTCATTCCAGCCTTTTTTTCTTTGTAGGCAGAATAAGGCTGTCACTTATTCCTGTCTCACTTATTCCTGTCATAAACATTTTTTTTTTTAATTTCACAAGTTTTGTTAATGGTTTTTGTTTCCGAATAAACTTTTTTGGTTTGAAACATGTTTTGAACCAGTTTTTTTTTTTATTTAAAACATGTTTTGAACCAGTTTTTTTTTTATTTAAAACAATTGTTTTAAATCATTTTTTTTTGTTTTAAAACATTTGATTTAAAACAAACAACTCTGTCTGCGTGGCGGCGTTTGCAGACGTCATCGAATTATCAGTAGGACAGATCTGCTTGCCGTAGAGCAGTAAGTACCCTTTTGAAAGACCTTCGATTTCAAACGTTTATTGTTTCAGTTTAGAGTCTACAAGCACCCCATAAACACATGTGTTAACAGCTACTTGATCGGTCTTAAAACACTCTCAGGCCGAATAAAAACAAAATTACTATACACATTTTCAAAAAGTTTTTTATCAGAATCTTTATACCTTTAACTAGTTTTTCACATAGTTTCCAAGTTTATTTAAATAATTGCCATAGCGCTGAATATACTTCCAATTGCAGGCTGCCGATGAACTCCTTTAGATCCCAGAACAGATGGTAGCCACTGGACGTGAGGTCCGGAATGTAAGCTGGGTGATCAAATTGTTCCCAAACAAAAGATCTGAATTGTTGGGAACAACTTGACCACGGGCCTTACAGTCCGGACCTCGTGTCCAGTGGCTACCACCTGTTCCAGCATTTAAAGACGTTCATCGGTAGCCTGCATTTCAGCGACAATGAAGAAGTGAAAACTGCATGCCTTTCTTCACTGGCAGCAGCTTCTATGAACTGATCATGAGGAAGTATATTGCGCGCTATGACAAGTTTTTAAATAATTGGAAACTATGTGGAAAAATAGTTAAAGGTATATATATCTGTTAAAGAAAAAAATTTTGACAATATTTATACTAGTTTGGTTTTTTTTTATTACAAAACGGTACATACTTTCTAGACACGTCTCGTAATTTGTGAAATCAAAGCTTACGGTTCTGTCTTTATTGATTTCCAGGAGGTTCTGGTACCGACAATAGGCAATAAGGATCAGAGTTAGCTTAAGATTCAGAGAACTGAACTTCAACACTTAGCATGCCATTGCGTATAAGATTGTATCTACCTGTATAATAATTCCGGTCTCCCTAAAAATGAAACGCAAAAAATGTGTAACTATCGCCGTAATCAAACTAGGTGACATCTACATCTCTATCTTCTTTCCACATCTGGAGTGTTTTCATGGAGTGAAGAAACTCTCTCAGGTAGGAAACTCAGGGAGTTTCTAATTGCTTGCGTATCTAATAACAGGGAGAAGAAAGATAGATTGAAATGTTGAAAGTTGAACAGATTCAAAGTAAAAGAACTATTCTGCGCTTCACTTGTTGTAAATGCAAAAATCAAACGAGTAGGAATCTGGCCTGCAATTAAATTCTGTATGATGCAATTTCTAGTACCGGCGGCAATGCTCGACGACCTCATTTCAACCTGACCTATAGGGTAAAACACATCAGTGGTTTGTAGAGTCCTCACATCCGCTAATAACGTAGTTGTGTTAATTTTAATCTTCTCAACGTTCAGCATTGCTTTTCGGATTGTGATCTGGTAATTAGGATTAACTGCATCAGACATCAGAGCAAAGTTTGATTTATTTCTGTAAAGCCTCATTCGAAAATCCAGAGAGTTTAGCAGTAATCGACTCTGACAGAGTAAACGCATTTTGGGCGAACTTTTTGCGTGACTTAACCCATTGTTTGTATCGTCAGCATTATTCATTTTTCCACTTGCGTCTTTACAATAACCAGCTATTGTGAGCTGTGTGTGCTTAGAGGCTTGACCATAGTTCAAAGGCGTTTCAAAATAAGCTCTGTATGGTTATAAGTTATTGCTATGATTGACTAACGTATCAGTCCCAGGTAACAGTCCACTTGAGAGAGTAGCGAGTGTAAGAAAAGGTTTACAGGCCCTGTTTTATCACCCGCCGATAGTATCCCTTCACCTTTATTGATAACGATTTCTAAACTCAACGTCGTTTGGTCGAGGTCTATATAAAAATCCACTAAGAATTCAACGTCGTTTGATACAAAGAATTCAAAGGTCTGTCTTGACTGATGATGGCTGTTGGGTGGTATCCTGTGACATAGCGTTTTTCCTGTTGACCACTCGTGTGGGGTGTACAAAAAATGTCAAGATCACTGTTGATGCATTCTGTGCTCATCTGATATCACTGAGGTCATGATCAGATGTGTTTTAGGCAAAAACTGACGCTAAAGGTCGTATGTTTAAAATAGCTTTAGAATGAAATTTTGAGTTTCTTTTTGCTGTCTTCTTCTGCTTCTACTTCTGTTATTTTTTCGACTTTGTTGAGCGCTGCACTCGACCTTTTCGTCTGTAACTGCTCATCAGAAATGACTCCAAGCTGTTGCCTCTAGGTCTTTTTACATGCGAATGAGTAGGTGCTGAAGAAATTCGTCTTTTAGCTCGACCTTTGCCCCTCTGAACTCTAGCACCCATTTCCTGGAGGGCAACCCGCCAGCTTCCTTCATCCATGATGACAACGACTGTTTGAGATTTTGACCTTGTATTACATAGTTAAAAATGGAAACACCACCTCTTAGGGCTTGACGACCAAGAATTTTACCCTTAGATTTGAGTAGCAGGGTAGCAAAACGAAACAGATTTGAAAATACAGAACCAATTCCGTTGCCTCTATGAAACGCTACGCCTATTAACACAGGTAAGGCATTGCCCTTCTGACTTAAATAATAACGTGAAATGGCCTCTTGGTTTGGATGGTAGGGGGTGTGCATCTTGAAGCCAATTACGGGCTTGCTGAGGAGAGAAAACAAACCAACTTCATTCTACGGTTGTTTGTTACGAAAATGTAATTTCACAACTGTTTTTTTCCTGATGAAAAAGAGAGCAAATCACCATGATCAGAATGAACAGCAATTTTTATCGTGTCAATGACGTTTTTACTTAGGGGAAAGTAGTCGGGGGGGGGGGGTGAAAAGTTTGATAAATCACTTCTCATCTAGCATGCGAAACTGGAATGATTCGTAGGAACGGCGCAAATGTGTTTCCCACAAGTTGTGGTTGAATGATGTCCATATAAGAAAATAACTATGTATATAATAGATTTAAATCGCTTTGATTGGATAATAACCTTGACATAGTTTTTCTTTTGCTGGATGGACTATAGAGATGTTTAGAGCCTTACCAGAACCAGAACCACCTATTTAGAGCCTTACCAGAACCAGCAGAACGCCGTTGCATCTGTAAAAGGATTCCGTCGTATGAAGCGTATTCTATTATGTGACTTCACATTCATAAAGCATACGAAATGTGTTTTTGTGTATTACAGCCCCTTTTATCGGTGGATTTTTGTACTAAAATTTTTTATCCATTAAGTATCAAGTATCATTTGAGTTATCTGCAGTTCAAATTTTATCTCATTAGGACCAATAGAACGCATTCTACAGCCCTCGGAAGTGGGAAACTTATTTCTTGCTAACCTTGTATGTTCGATGAAAATCAAATTTTTGATTAAAAAACTTGGAATGAAGGAATGCAGACAAAGGGATAAAAATGGATGTCCGCAGGATCCGCTATTTGCCTGAACTCTACTCGGATCCTGCGGACATCCATAAATGGAAGGACATATGGACATAAAAAGGACATATTCGTGTTAATAAATGTATAAATGTATTTCCGCATCACAGCTAAAGCTCCTCATTGGAATGTTTACAAGATTTTATTAGGAGCTTTAGCATAAAAGCTACTTATAAGAATGCGCCCTTTGTCTGTACGTTTATCCGGCCGTCCGTCCGTCCGCCGTTTAACTTGAAAACTTGAAAACGGATTAAATTTTTCAAATTCTGTTTTCAGAAATATGACCATCAAAGTCTTAGCTCGGCCGTATCAACTTTTCAGAATTTTGCGTGGACCCCTTCAAGTCGAATTCACGTGCTAAAACAGCGAGTGTAAAGAATACAAAGATACTGGCATGTCATATAACAATCGATTTATCAAGAAGGAATATATTTTACTTTCTGTTCATCTTTTAAGCATTACTGACATCGGCGCGCGCACGTGAAATCGCTTTGTCGATGGATGATTGCTCAAGTGCTCATAATCTATATTATTCAGTAGCGAAAGAATGGAGCTACTTATTGGTTTTATAGTGTCTTAACTGTATATCCCTTCATAATTTCTACATTTTTTGAGGTAGAAGGTTGAAACTCGGAATGTAGCTTCCTATGGGCATGTCCATCTGCACTATTTAGTTTGGTTTTGATTGATACACTGGGGTCGGAATTACGGCGGTGGAATTCAGAGAGAACAATTTAGGTACGTAAAGGCGTGATTTTCACTATCCAGATTCCTCTAGGCAAGATCTACATTACTATGAAGTTTAGGCCCAGGTGTTACATTGAGGTCGGATTTGCGGGGTCTTTATGCCAACATATGGCTTGTGATATATCATACGTTCGGAAATTATGAGAAAGGAAAGGAAATACGAGCTTTTTTACATTTTCTACATATTACGTTCGAGAAAATTAATTTTTGATTAAAAAACTTGAGGAGAGGTATAAAGTGTAGATAAAGGGGTAAAAATAGATTACTTCAGGATCTGCTACTTGCCTTACTCTACTCGGGGGGAGGGGGGATTAATTTTTTTAATAAATGTATTTATTAAATTTTATTTCATATGCATTGATTTGCTAAATTGTTATTAAGAGCTTTAGTAAAAGCCACTTTTAAGAATGCGCCCTTGGTCTTTATGTTTATCCGGCCGGCCGCCGTTTGCACGATAACTTGAAAACGGATTAACTTTTTCAAATTCTGTTTTCAGAAAAATGACTATCAAATTCTTAGCTCGTCTGTATCAACTTTTCAGGCTTTTTTATGAACCCGTTTAAGTCGAATTCGTCAAGAATGAATACACTCTTATTTTCTGTTCATCTTTTAAGCATTGTTGACATGGGCACGCGCACGGGATAAACGCTTTGTCGAGGCTCAATAACTCAAATTACTCAATTATTGTACTGCGTTGAGCAATAAAATAAAATCTTGTAAACATTCCAAGTAGGAGCTTTAGCAGTGAAGCAGAAATTCATTTATACATTAATTAAAAAGAAATTACCCCCCCCCCGCGCCCCGAGTAGGATAAGGCAAGTAGCAGATCCTGTAGTCATCTATTTTTACCCTTTTATCTGCATTTTTTACCTCTCAGCAATTTTTTAATCAAAAAATTAATTTTCTCGAACGTATTATGTCGAAAATGTAAAAAATCTCGTATCTTCTTTCCTTTCTCATCATTTCCGAAGGTATGATATATCACATGCCAAATGTTGCCATAGTTCTAAAGACCACGTGACTATCACCCCCGCAAATCCAAACCCAATGGAATGACTGGGCCTAAACTTCATGGCAATGTAGAGCTTGTCTAGAGGAATCTGGATACTGAATTTCAGGCCCGGCGTACTTACGTAAGTAGCACATAGATATGTTGTCCTCTCTGAATCCCACCCCCGTAATTCCGACCCCAGTGTACCAATCAAAACCAAACTAAATACTGCAGATGGACATGGCCATCGGAATCTACATTCCGAATTTCATCCTTCTATCTCAAAAAAATGTAGAAATTATGAAGGGGACGGACTGACATTAAAAAACCTATAAGTAGCTCCATTCTTCCGCTACGTTGTGATATATGGGTTGTGATAGGATCGAAGAAATGATTAAACACTTGGTCAGAGTTTTAGTTAAGAATAAAATATTTAATAAAATTATTTACATATTATACAATAGAGCATAGTGATACCCACTCACCAACCTAAATGATAAACACATATATATAATTCATAGTCCGATTCTAGCAATAATACAGTTTGGGCAAAAGAAAATCAATCCCGTCCAAATAAGAAGGAGCTACACACATATTACTTCTCATATAACCAAAAAATAATAGTATTCCACTTGATAATACATTTTAAAAGGCAATGGCCAGAGAAAACTCCCCAATATAAATTACAGAAATTTATATATATTTTACTATAAGTTTAAACAATTCTAGGAATTGGAAAAAGATAACATGGCAAAAGGTTGCACAAAAATCAATAAGAAGAATTTCTACGTTACCATACAGGGACAGACGAGATGAAGTCTATGGAGAGGTCTGCACTAGTTGAAGCCTGAATCTAGAATGAATCTGGTGGGGGCT
>JAHWFO010078753.1:431129-491587 GCA_023313115.1 Rhysida immarginata | reverse complement strand
GTCTGCACTAGTTGAAGCCTGAATCTAGAATGAATCTGGTGGGGGCTACGCTCCCCTTTTATATGAAATCCCGATCCCGCAGTAAATACTTGGATCACCACCTGGTGGTGACTCCAGAACTACACACAACACTTCCGGTAATGAAGAAGAAAAGACCACACAGCGATCAAGTAGACTCGACTTCCCAGCATGCAATGCGCCAAAGATACAAAATTCGAATCGAAGTTTTTCTTAGAATACAAAATAGCTAAAGTGGATTATAAAGACTACCAGATTAATATAGTTTATAGATTCATAAACAGTTCAATTGATAAACGGTTCCAAGCACAATCTTCAGTAGGATTACAGTTTTTCTTTCCTTTTATAAAGGAAAAAGATCGACGGGGAGCAAAGCGGAGATTAGGCCTAACAGCCGCATTGTGTGATCGACTGGCGAAAGTAAGGGGATTTTGTTCGACTCTGGGGGGTTTTCGCCTCACAAATCCACACAATGCTTAGTAAATAGATCGGCTGAAGTCAAGTAAAGTTACACATACAAGAGAAGAAAAACACATAACTGACTATGTCACAACGTAATAATTTAGATTATGAGCATTTGAGCAATCGTGCGTCGACAAAGCGATTTCACGTGCGCGCGCCAATGTCAGTAATGCTTAAAAGATTAACAGAAAGTAACAAGATATAACAAGGTATTCGTTCTTGACAAATCGATTGTTATATGACATGCCGTTATCTTTGTATTCTTTACACTCAGTAGCTACATTCAAAAACTTCGTGCTAGTCGTCTTAAGCGTGTCGTGTTAAGCTATAGCACGATCCGTGCTGAGTTAATTTTTGAATGTGCTCGTGTTGTCTGTGCTGTCGAGCACGATTTGTGCTGCCACTTCAGTTGAGACCACGGTCTATAGATATTCATGGTCATCGAGCTTCGACCATTTTCCATTGTTTCGAGAAGTTAAGGAAAACAAATCGCGCCAGGTGCCGCATAGATAGCACTATTCCCGATCGCAACCTGCGATAGAGATTTTCATTGAAACTGAATGCGAAAGTAAAGTTTCTGTCTGCCGATAGGGTGGCGCTGCAGGCGCAGTTGGGCAGATTGTACATGCAGCGCCACTTTTCAATAGAGTTCCCGCCCTACCGGGAGCAAGAAACTTTAGCTTCATTTTAACAATGGAGCTCCGATGACCATGAATATCTATAGACCGTGGTTGAGACCGATCAGGCAGAGTATTGTTACATCACCTTCGGTAAGGTATTGTTGATCATATTTCTATCAATAATAAGCACGAAATTGTCCCTACCGTAGATGATGTAATAATGTATGATTTTTCCGTGAGCAGGCTTTCTTTCTAGGCGGTATTGTTTTGTCTGCCTGAAACAACAATGGAAATCAGCTAAATGAACAGGTCGTTAGCATCCAGTAAGTCGTGTCCAATGACGTATATTAAAGATAGACTCCGAATCCTATTGTTGTAACTTGAAGCAAATTAGGAAGCTCCATGCCCAGAACTGTCATGGCTGAAAGTGAGTGAAGATGATGCAAAACACATGGCTAAACACGAGAGTAGCTGAATAATAATTCTTTCACACGCCGATCACGGACTGATAAGTTTATCTTTTCTTTGACTTTGTATTTGAAGTATTTTATTATATTTTATACACAATTTTTCGATCATGGTTTCAATTTCAACTTCGTTTCGATTGTATTTCAGTAACGTATTTTCATTTTAGTTACGTATTTTTGATTTATTTTTGTGGAAAATGATTCCTGATCCTTTTTCTTGTCTGTTTGTACAATTGTACGAAGAACAACTTTGAATAATGGTTTGAATTAATTATTCCTCGGGCCCAAAATCTTCAAAAAGAAAGCAGCCAGACAAGTAATTACTCCACGGCTCACTCCTGCCCAGAACTATCATGGCTCAATTTGCTTCACTTTTTGCCGCTGTGAACAATAGGATTCGGAGTCTATCTTTAATATACGTCATTGGTCGTGTCCTAATTATCGTGGTTACAATTTTCCCACCAGATGGAGATAGTGGACCTATTAGCAACAGACACTTTACTTTCGACCCAATCTTCTCCGATTATCAAAAATAACTTTTCTGCTTTCCATAACCGATGTTCTTGAACAAATAGAGTTCCTTCTACACTAATTAATCATGGGATGATGGCGCAATTAATTCGTATAACTATAAAATATTCAGGGAAGCGGCGTTTTCCCGCCATTACAGCTTTTCATGAGAGAGATGAGGAATGCCACAATGAGCATGCGTGCCAATGTCGTGCTAGAGAACTAACACGAACACGGACGTAAAAAGCCCGTGGTCCGTGCTAGGCGTTTTGCAATACGGGACATGGTTCGTGCAGGAAGTGACATCAGATTTTAGCAACACGACACGCTTAACACGACTAACACGGAGTTTTTAAATGTAGCTACTATTTTAGCACGTGAATTCGACTTGAAGGGGTCCACGAAAAATTCTGAAAAGTTGAAACGGCCGAGCTAAGACTTTGATGGTCATATTTCTGAAAACAGGGTTTGAAAAAGTTAATCCGTTTTCAAGTTATCGTGCAAACGGCGGACGGCCGGACGGCCAGACGGATAAACGTACAGACCAAGGGCGCATTCTTATAAGTAGCTTTTATGCTAAAGCTCCTAATAAACGTAAATTTGGAAAGAATTAAACGAATTTCCGTTGTTTATTAGTAATTTTAGCTAGACTTTAAATTCTCGAATTTAATATTACTTCTACGTCATAGGTAAAGCTCCTTCTTGGAATGTTGCAAGATTTTATTTTTTAATTCTTAATGCTCTTTCGTTTACTTTTATTCTTATTAAAAATTATCTTTTAGTTTGGCCATTATATTGACAATCTTTATATGGAATTTGGTGTACGGTATTTTTTTCTTTCTATGTTTGCTCAGTATTTTGATTATAGTGTTAAAATCATTTGTCGTGTTATTTACAGACTGAGTAGTTGATTTGTTGGTGGAATTTTTATTAATCAAAGATTTTTGAATATTGTTAGGCAATTTTTGGAATGATTCTTTTATTTGTATGTCTTTAAATAATTTTCTTATATTTGTTAAATAATGACTTCATAATTTGTGTAGTGTTTGGTTATTGTTGTTGTGCTATTTTTATCAATTAGACATGAGGTCATTGAAGATCAAATTTCAAATGTAATGATGTTAAGTGATTGTCTCATGATATGCAAGTGTTAGATTTCTCCGTTTCTTGTATTTGCAAGTCATTGTTTTTATGGATATTTATTTATACTTGGGCTAAATAAATGTACTTGTGACACTTTTTATATTGAGTAAAATAATCTAGCGCTGGATGCAAATGACCATGCAATTGACGTGTCTGTAAAGCCTTAAACTAATCGACCATTCTTAAGAAAAGGGACAGCACGCAAAACACTAAAGGGACAGAACCATTTTCCTCCTGTCGGTTGAACCTATATACATAAAATTAGTTAGCAAAACTCAACATAACTGAATCAGAAATAAAAACTTTATTTCAATTAGTATGGTAAAAATAATATTAGCCATTTATTTTATCTTTCATGATATATTTTATTATTACTGAGCAGCTCCACCATTACCACTTCCTAATAATTCATCGTCTTTCGGATTCTCTTCTTGTGCTTCAAAAAATTTCGCATTACTTAGCTTAACAACATCATACTCTTTCTTTTGAATCTCCACCTCTAATCTCAGTGGTATAATGTACTTTGTTTTAAACTCTCTTTCAGACTTATTAGCATGCTTCTCGGTGTTTTTGTCATCTTTCGTTTGACGCATGGGTTTAATTCCACACGTAGGACAAGTACGACGGCTACTTCTAATTTTCTCTTCGGGTTGGCGTCGTCTACCATAATAATCCGCTGATGGATCATTGCGGATTTCAATTTTTCGAGTATCTTCGTTGGATTCCGAAATTTGACGAAAAGTTAAGTGGCCCATTAGTTCACGTTCAACACTAGGAGCTTGGTTCATTATAAGCCTGTCTGTTGTCTGCTTAAATGGGATATCCTCTTCAGAAGACATTTTATTTCCATGGATCTCTTCAATAAGTATGACGGTCGTTAAGAAAATCTAGAAATAAATATAAAAGAAAATTTCTAAATATATTGCTAGCATTTTTTCATTAGTGGAGGCATTCTCTTCCCAACTTCTGCAAACTCTCCAAAAAAAATTCTTTAGAGAATTTAGCATGCTTATTTTATCTACTCTCGAATATCTTTCTTACTATGAAACCTTAATATCTTATTCAGAAACACACAAAATTTTATTAGTTATTGTGTTTTATTAGTTATTAGGTTTTGATGAAAGTACTCAAGAATTGAAAAGTTAGGCAAAATGCCGTTGAATGTTGACTAACGAGGGCCGTATTAGTTTACGGCGTAAGTAATCCCGTTGTATTGGTGTTACCCTATTAGAAAATTCTCTCATACATTTTTTTACATGTGATTTCTTATTAATAATAATCACTTACGCATCATCAAAGGTAAAATAAATCCGTACAAATGACTGAATTTAATTCATGAAATATGTAAAAATTTTGGAACGATATTTCTGAGGAATAATGACTAAAATTAAAAACGAGATCTAATCCTTGTTTACTGGAGTGAACTCAATTCAAATGCATGACAACCTAATCTAACCTGACCAAAAGTGGAATGATAATCTGGCCGCGCGTGCGTTTTGATTTTCCACATTAAAACGACGCAATTTTTTAATGTGTGATTGGTCGTATGGTTTTAAGCCTAGAAAATGCTGTTTTTATTGGTGTACCTCCTAGTTTTATTAATATTATTATCTTGCATTTATTTGTTCATAAATATTTCATAACAATAATCATAATAATAACAATTATCACAATAAATAAAAGCGCAAAAAAACATAATGTAACATAAATTCAGACTTATAATGTAACATAAACACGTCTTTGAAGTTATAACAGCCGTTTGTTGCTTAGGCATGACAATTTGACCGGACGAGTTTTTTATAGAACAATGTATTCAAAAGGTTTCCTGGACTACACAAATAAAAATACTAAAATACTAGAAAAAAAGAATTTTACTGAATTAATTTTCTATATGCAAGGGCTATAAAAAGTTCCGGAATTGTAGTCTGACCGGTGAGCGCTGTAAGTCTGGAAAACGCCGCTCTATAATCAGCGTCGTCTACATCCCAAACGCGCGCATGCCATATTTATGCGTGTCATTCGGGAGCTGTAGCGTGTGCTTCTAAGAGAATGTAACACCCGTTGTTTGCGAATTCACAGTTTGAGCAGAGAGCAAACACCAAGTTCAAGATATTTGGAATCCAGGTTTTGGCACTGCGACGGAAACGGCCAGAGAAATTCCGAAACGGTTGGATCCTGCACCACGACAACGCGCCCTGTCACACGGGCGTATTGTCGTGGTGCAGGATTCAACGAAAAATCCCAGGTGTACAGGAATTCTTGGTGGTACCATCTGGCACAGGAATTCTTGCCACAACGAAAAATCCCAGTACCACATTGTATCCTATTGGGACAATTTGGCCCAAACTTTACAGTAATGTTGATCTTGTTTAGAGGAACCTGCATACCGAATTTCACTCCTTTATATGCATAAATACGCGTAGACTTTTTGGTCCCATCTAATTTCCGCCCCCGAAACTCCGACCCCAGTGGGCCAATCAAAACTAAACTAAATAGTGAAAGTGCACATACCGATAGTAAGCTACATTCCGAATTTCAACCTTCTACCTCAAAAATGCGGAAATTAAGAAGGGAACGGACTGACAGACAGGCGCACATCGTGAAAACAATAAGTAGCTCCATTCTTCCGCTACTTAATAAAAGTGGATATTAATTTCTATAAAACAGAAGATGAATATACGAGTTTTCAACAATAACAAGAAATTAATCCTCCCGAGGAAGGTATAGAAAATTAGCGGAATCGCTGAGGTCATCTATTTTTACCCTTTAATCTGCACTTTTTAACCCCCCCCCCCCATTTTTTTAATCGAACATTTGATTTTCTCGAACGTAGCATTTGAAAATGAAAAAAAGCTCTATCTTCTTTCGTTTCTCATCATTTCCGAACGAATGATATATGACATGCCACATGTTGCCATAGTTCTAAAGACCAAGTGACTGCCACCCCCACAACTCCGACCCTATTGGGACAATTTGGCCCAAACTTTAAAGTAATGTTGATCTTGCTTAGAGGAATCTGCATAAAGAATTTCACTCCTTTGTATGCATAAATATGCGTAGACCATTTGGTCCCCTCTAATTTCCGCCCCCGAAACTCCGACCCCAGTGGGTCAATCAAAACCAAACTAAATAGTGAAGATGCACATGCCCATAGTAAGCTACATTCCGAATTTCAACCTTCTATCTCAAAAAATGCGGAAATTATGAAGGGGACGGACAGACAGACGGACATTGTGAAAACAATAAAAAAAAAATAGCTCCATTCTTCCGCTACTTAATAATAAAATCTTGTAAACATTCCAAGAAGGAGCTTTAGCTGTGACGCAGAAGTAATATTAAATTCGGGAATTTAAAGTCTAGCTAAAGTTACTAAAAACCAACGGAAATTCATTTAATTCATTCCAAATTTGCGTCTATTTTATGGCTCAACGCAATATAATTATTTAGTGATTTGAGTTATTGAACCTCGACAAAGCGATTTCACGTGCGCGTGTCCATGTCAGTAATGCTTAAAAGATGAACAGAAAGTAACAGAATTAGAATGCCCATGTCTTGACGAATCAATTGTTATATGACATGCCATAATTTTGATATTCTTTACAGTCACTGTTTTAGCACGTGGATTCGACTTGAAGGGGTCCACGAAAAATCCTGAAAATTTGGTACAGCCAAGCTAAGACCTTGATAGTCATAGCTTATTTCTGAAAACAGAATTTGAAAAAGCTAATCCATTTTCAAGTTATCGTGCAAACGGCGGACGGACGGCCGCATAAACCTATAGATCAAGCATGCATTCTTACAAGTAGCTTTCTGTTAAAGCTCATAATAATGCAATTGTATCGATCAGATAAAAACAATGACGTATATTAAAGATAGACTCCGAATCCTATTGTTAACAGCGGCAAAAAGCGAAGCAAATTGAGCCATGATAGTTCTGGGCAGGAGTGAGCCGTGGAGTAATTAGCTGTCTGGCTGCTTTGTTTTTGGGGCTGAGGAATAATTAATTCAAAACCATCCCTCAAAGTTAAACTGCGTACAACTGTACAAACAAACAAGAAAAAGGATCAGGAATCATTTTCCACAAAAATAAATCATATATACGTAACTAAAATGAAAATACGTTACTGAAAGACAATCGAAACGAAATTGAAATTGAAACCATGATCGAAAAATTGTTTATAAAATATAATAAAATACTTCAAATACATAGTAAACGAAAAGATAAACTTATCACTCCGTGATCGTCGTGTGAAAGAATTATTAATCAGCTACTCTCGTGTTTAGCCATGTGTTTTACATCATCTTCACTCACTTTCAGCCATGACAGTTCTGGGCATGGAGCTTCCCAATTTGCTTCAAGTTAAAACAATAGGATTCGGAGTCTATCTTTAATATACGTACTTACGTCATTAGATAAAAAGTACTCGATTTAGTCCATAAAAGGATGATTATCCCAAGGCCTGGAGTTCCTCGGCTCATAATTTATATGTCTAAAAATTGAATTGAATACTTTAGTACAAAAAGTACATTAACTCCTGTACATATTTTGGGGGTATTTTAACCATATTTTTATTTCGTAAGACCCCATAAAAAATGGAAATCGAAGACAGCTAATCTCTACTAATTACAGCATCATAAATGGACATGACCGCTTAAGATCTACAGTGACTGTTATTTACCAGGAATATTTTTATGATTTTTCAACCTCTTCTAGGCTTATCCCTATTTTGTATTGCTTTCGTTGTTGAAATAATCAATAAGTGTATTAACTAAGAGATAATTTTTTAACGTTAATGCCAGAGATAAGACTCCGTAAATTGCTATGCATTTTTTTAAATTTAACTTAAACGCTATCATGAACTTCAGATATTTACCAGAGAATTTCACAAACGTAAATTATATTAAATTGGTAGAGTTTCGACTCTATTATATGGATTCCTGCGATATATGACAGGTCCGCAAGTTTTACGAAACATTTCTTAGAAAATCGAATCTTTTAAGGTGCATTTCCTATAAAAGGGCACTACATTCGCCGTTTGATCGTGAGGTCATGTAAGACATGTTGTGCTTAAGGACACGTGGATAATATATCAATTTTAAAGGCTAGAATAGCGCTGCACGCCAGTTAGATGTAAAAAGGTGCAAGTAAGGTAAAGATGAAAGGATCTGTCACCTGAATATATCGCAGCAGGGATCCATATGAAGTGACACGCGCTCTTTTATTAAATTTCAGACTTTATTTAAAAGTTGCGAAGGATATAAAATTTGCAACTTAAGAGTTTGAAAGGGCAATAAGATTGGTTAGTCTATTATTAAAGGTAAACTCCACACTCAACAATTTTGTTTAAAATGAAAGATGAAGGTCTAAATAACAACGTAGCAAGTAAAAAAAATTTCAATCATTTTTCCCTCCCCCTTTGATCGACACTGGCGCCATGTTTCGGCAACTGTTACGTCACAAGTTGCGGAGAAGTGCGAAGGAGTTTCGAAATCGTGACGTCACACATTGAACGCTATTGGTTAGTTGTCAGTTTGGCATCGCAATGGACTGAATATGAAACAAGACTGATAGCGACGACTGCGATTTTGATAACAGTGACAGCGATATACAAGGGCACTAGTATGCAAGGGCCGTTAGCAAAATTAAATGCTACTGCAACTTTTGCAATTCACAGTCCTATGCATTAAACCGTGAAACAGGATCTTCTGCTTGCCACGTCTTACACAGCAGATAGGCCTACCTCATTCCTTAGGTCGTTGTTCTTAAAGAACGCCAGGCCAGTTTAGAGCTGGAAGAGCGCTGTAGTTCCACCTTATACGTGATCTAGTTTCAGCGAATTTCTTGTTTGAATTGAAACTGAATTTAAAACGGTGGATGCGTAGACAAAGAAAGGTGCTTCAACATGAGGTGAACACAGGATGCTGTTTGGAGTTGGATACCAGTTCCCTCAAAAACTAATCCAGTGTTTTTTAATCGATTCTGATTCTGGAAATCTATGAAACATGAAATTTCTATCCGACTTTCTATTTACACAACCAAACAGAGAACAAATTGAAGGCATTCCGACATAAAACAGGTTAGCAAAATCTTACGATATGTAGAATCGTTCTAAGCGAAACTAGAATCTCGGCGACGAAATTCCCCGAGGTTCTCGCGGGAGGAAATGACACCTTGTTCCGCCGTGTTCTCTGGAGAAGGGATGGAAGTTACCACGGCCAATTTTCAATTTTCCGAGGCATTTTTCTTCATAAAATATTAGGGAAAAATCGAAAAATTTTGAATGATATATATACTCTATTAACCTGGATTAATGTTATGATGCAAAAAAAAATAAAGTCGGTTTTTTTCCGTGGAGTTTACCTTTAAGGTTTCCCAAATGCCGTTTAGAAAAATTACATCCAGAAGACCGAACTAACAATCACCGTGAATGAGAGCCACAAGTGGAATTTTTGTAGTAAAACACTACATTATTAAATAGAAGATTCATAACACCAAATAACAATAGTGAATACTAATTGATAAATACAAAATACGCGGTATAGCGGAAGTAAATCGGAAAACAGATCTGTACATTCTAACTGTTAATATCTTATTTATAACCGACAATCGTTGAAATAATCGTATTAATACTCACGGGAAATAATAATTCGAATGTTTTCATCGTAATCACCAGGGAAGTTTATCTTATGCAAAGAGGTGTTATTACAATCCTGAGGGCAATATCGATGGAAGAAAAAACTCATTCAAATCACTTGGAGGGATGAACAGACACCTAGTATCACTTGCAGTCAACTAAGTACATCCCGATTTTAAGATTTTCTTTTATAGTGGCCCCAAAGTGAAACAATTCTTTTTATTCCATTATATTACCGCTATCAGCTAATAGCAAACAATAAGAACATGAATTACTTTCATTCACTTGCACGAACATTTTCTTTCGTTTCACATCATTACATCAGCTTCCGTTCGCTAATAAGAACTAAGAAATAAATAGATAAAACAAAAATTTCTTTATCCCCTTCAGTTAATTCTTCAAATAAATGCAGTAGTCCGTAAGTTAATAGCAAAAAAAAAACGATAAGTTAGTGAACCCTTTTACCGCAGCGTTTTACAAGATTTATAATATTATGTTAAATTCAGTATATATATTTTATCTATTTTTTAAATAGGGCCATAATATAGAAATATGCATTATTTATAAATGAAAATTCGTTGATTTAGAAATTTCGCGAAACTGCTGTATTCATACGTGAAATAAAAGAATTGCATAAGACTGATTCAGTTTAATAGAATTTTTTTTTAATTTCTTATTCATACGTAATGCATTTATTAATACAAACCTACAAGTACATAGTTTTTTGTGTATTCCAGTGAAATAAGTTTTTCCCGTTATAAAGTACAAGATAAAAATAATTAACATCAGATTTGATGGCCTTATTCAAATTAGATTTGCCAACATATGGACCATTGTAATAAACTTTTCAAAAAAATTTAAAAAATAAAGTTTAGCATTTTTTTAAAATAACAACTATCTATATATATAATTTCGTTGTATGTCCGGATGTATGTATGTCCAATTCTCTTTCCAGAGCTTTCTGAAGCCGTCTGATATCACAGAAAGCTGAAATTTGGCATAGTTAAAGTATTTTTGCTCCGTTGGTGCAGGACGGAGCCAGATTTTTGATTTTCGGTTTGTGGGCGGTGGGCGTGGCTTTGGAATTTTGTTCAATCAGCACTAAAATTTAGGTCGATTTGATACATTTTTAGGGTCAATTATGACAAAAAACGTCGTAGGATACTTCGTAATATTTCATATTTAAAAGTGTCGCAATGTCCATGGACTTTTAAAAATGACATTATGTTGCTGTTTGGGGTGACTTAAGGTCCATGCCTCCAATTTAAAATCCTGGATATTTCGTCAGTTATAATTTTGTTAAATATTATTTTAAATAAATGATGTTTCAGCCATAGAGTAGGACATAAGGGAAAGAATCAGCTGTTTTTCCCCATTTTCTCACATAAACAGGCTTAGAAAATCTGTATGTGTAAGAAAAAAGTAGTAATACTGTGAAAGAGATACGTTTTTTTGACAGCAGAGTTAGGTTATTTTGACGTTCTATCGTGTTTATATGGTCAGTGGTTTAAGCTATATCAATCAGATTTAAATGTTACATCTTAGGTTTTGTTAAAATTTCCAAAAAAGTGAAAACTTATAAAATTAAACATTTTTTACTCAAAGTAATGTTGTTTTTTTTTTGTTTTGTTTTTTTTCTTTTGTTAATGCTAAAACATTTGCTTCTAATATTTGGTAGAATATACGGACCGGTGCTTTGGGCATATATGTAATGTAATGTATAAACTTTTTAAAACATATTTTTTGCCTGGCAGGGACAGGCTTTGTGACTAGTAATAATAATAATAATAATAATAATAATAATAATAATAATAATAATAATACAGCCGGTTTATATAAACAGTACACTTGTAGAATTTTTACATGGCAAGTCTAAAACGTTTCAGCCTCAAAAAATTTCAAAGTTCCTTCATTCCAATTTTATGAAATGGTAAAAATGACCTAAAAAATGTGACGTCATAATACCTTAGGTATGCATACAATGTACTTAATATTAAAATTATAAGAATAATAATCGTTAAGTAAATTAAAAATGACCCTCGTTTGATTGCAGATTATAATGAAATTTTCCATTCTTAAAAAAAAAGCTTGTTCTAAATAGGCCACCCTTCTAAATCAGCCGAGTTCCCTTAAAGTCCTAAATTTTGATCGCTTAAAATGCATTAAATTAAACATAAGAATAATGTAACGTTAATGCATTAAATTAAACATTTTTACACTGATAGTTTGTGATTTTCATCTTTTCTCGCAAAGATTAACTGCGTTTTTACTCATTGGAAGTGTGTTTTGAGAATGAAAATTAAGAAATATTAACATTTTTAAACTTGCTAGTTATATCTTATTTGCTTGAGCAATTTAAGAATCCAACTTAGTCATGAAAAATTCAAATGCAATTAATATCATAATAGATTTTCGATACCCTTGCATAAAGCTTTACTCATGAAAATTTTCTTACTATATTCAATACCAAATAGTAAGAGGAATTAATTGCTGGCTTAAAATTTCAGCGTATATAAAGTTCATTTATGTCGTAAATCCTCATTTCTGTTTAACTTTTCCATAATGAGTGAAAGTTGAAGAAAGTAATATTAAATTTGATACCGTAACAGAATTTTTAAAAAATATTTTTTTATTAACCCTTAATATGTCTATTGTAATTCTTAACGTTTAATTACGTAAATAACTTTAAAAATTTCCATTCATATGATATTGATCCAAAACGAATATCAATTAATCGTACTAATGGTAAAAGAATTCAGGGATATCAAAAAGGGATCCACCTTAAAAACACTTCCTCATATTTAAATTTATTGTCAAAACCCAGCTCTCACTAAATCAGGAAATGGATATTCTTCACAGTCATTGGCTATTTGCTATTACATCTTATATGCCTTTTAATCAGTTTATATTATTTTTAAATTCTTTATGAATTCTCATATTTCATTTTCAATACGTCCTCATTATTGCGGCTTCATTGTTTTTTGGTTGCTTTTTTTTTTCTTTCTTAATAAATTCGAAATTTTCCAACTTTATTTCCGATTCTTTTATAACAACTATCAAGTTTCCTTGTAAACAGTGAATGGTGCTTGTTTCTTTAAAATCAGATGTTTTATATTTTTCAACTTTTTTTTCAGATAACGATTTAAATGTTTGTTTGTTTTTGTTTTTTTTTAAATTGTCCTACTTTTTTTTTTAATTTTCTTTTTCGTTATATGATAAGGAATGTAGGTTGTGAAATTCATTTATCACTAACGCTCGTCAACAAATAAAGATCAATAGTTCAAACAAGAATTCGGCTAGAAATAAAAACACAGCAAAAAGAATAATCGTAATTTTTTAAGGAGGAAAAATTTATATGGAAGTTTCTTTTTTGTCAACTTCGAATAATAATTGCGGTCACTTAACAGATTAGTAATATAGGAAAAAACAAAAGCTACAAAATTAAAAAGCTATGAGAATGGCTAATTAAAAATTAAATTCTGTCCACATTTCCAATGGCAGCTATGATATAGTAATGCCTTATTATCTACAAATTGTGATAGATATGAAAATTCCACCCGGCATCGCCAGTAAAATAAATCTTTTATCCACACTTTCAGATGGCGTTCTCTCTGCGCGAATATTTTTGTTGTTTTCTAATGACATGAATAATAATGATTCGTTGTAATCAGGAGGCACCTCGAGTCGCTCGTACTGTTTGCACTGGCTGGTTATCAGTGCAAATTTGTTTATTTCCCATTAAAATAGAAATGTAAACTTCAGTCTCCTAGCATCCCATAATACTCTACCATATTGCTTAATCAAGAGTTTGTTTTTCGCTTATCATCAATATTTTTTAATACGTCAGTAAATCTGAAAAATAACATCATTAATATACTGGGTGGCTAAAAATATTACCAACATTACAAAATTTTATTACAAATAATCTAATACAGTTACAGCCGTATGGTTGATCGTAAGGGAAAGATTTTTTTAAATGTCAATACACGTGTACATATCCACCATTCGCCGCACTCAGAACGTCTAAGCCAAAATGATAGTCAATTTCGCGCCATGTTTTTTGCAAAATTTCTTGTTTAACCAGCAATCGTGTCAATAAGGCCGGATTCAGTTGATCAAGTGATTTGGCAGGTTTGCCTTACACTAGTATACTAAGTACATGCCCCAGGATCTAGTTACGTTGGTCGGTATTGAAGCAGTGCTAATGGATTTTGATTAGCACTCACATGTGAGATTGTAAGCTAATTCTGCATTATACGGTATAGGTTGTAAGATATCAGTAACATCTAAAATAGACCAGTGTATTTCAAACGTTGCAACCGTAGTTGACCACAACTCTTGTTGTAAAAAATGTCATTTTCCCCTGAAAAATTAATCAGCACTAGCAATTTCTAGATAAATCCCTGCATATTATCACCATACACAGTACTCATGATCGCGCGTTTACGTGCATCAGTATGTTTTCGATCGCCGGTATCTTTGTCTCCTGGGTACGAAATACCCCTTCTATGATTATGGAAATAATAAGCATCAGTATCATATGTGATCAGCAATCAGTTGATTTATGCAACTCGTGGAGAGACACTGGAATTACGGAAATATGTTTACCCTCGACTTCAGCATCGTATTAAATGTACATCGACGAAATAGAGAAACAGTCGCTAAGTTGGAATATGAATTCAAAAGTATCTATATATATAAAAGAGGACACCCACTGACTGACTCACTGATTTCATCATCCACTGAAATATGTTTACCCTCGCACAGCAAAATCTACTGGGGCCATCGACTCGAAACTCGGTGGGGTCATGGGACGGATAGCGTAGGGGCACAGAGTAGGGGAGGAATTCCACTTCTTTCCCTACTCTGTGGTAGGGGCGTGCTAAGACGGAGTTTTTCGAAATTCGGACCCCTTGTCTCCCCAGAAAGAAGTTGCACGGTTGGTCGACTGGTTCCGCCCCCAATAAACGCAGATCTTCGAAATTTTCCAGGAAGGTTTCTAGTTACCGTGCCAAAAAAAGTAGTTTCTCCCAATTTTCGATAATCGGATTTTAAGGTTGCGAAAAAAGATCGATTTTTCGGGGACGTTTCACGAAATTTTCTGATATTTTGATCCAACTTTGCAGGGAATAAAGATAAAGCAATGCAACTCGGAGGATATTTCCAAAAAAACAATTTCTGTTTTTTTCAATTTTCGTTTTGTGAAGGGGGACCAGGAGGGCCCAAAGATTAGCCCCCCCGTTTTGTGTTTTTGCCGCTAACTCCAATGCGGAAATGCAGAGAGCTTCAAAATCTTGCACAAGGATGTAAAACACGTATATAAAAATGGAGCATTCGTTGATTTTTGAAAATTGAATTTTAGGGGGGCAAAAATTAAAAAAATCCCAAAACAGGCCTAATTTTGACGTCCAGTCAACCCCACTCTGTGGCAAATTCACGTACGACTTTGATAATTAAACCAAGAATAGTTCACAAAAATCAAGTTCTGCTTTTTTCATATTTTACCCCTTTGCCCCCCTACGACCCTTGGTAAAAATATGCGATTTCTCGCACTTTTTCCGCTATTTTGCGAGTAAAAATAGATCTAGATTAATGAAATTTGGTACCGTGATGGCAATTAACGAGATCAACTGTCTGCTTAGTTTATTTTCGATTATCTGGATTCAAGTTTACGGTATTTATGTTTTCCGGTTTTTTTTTCTGTTTTAATAGATTAACATACAAACTCGCAGGGTGAAAGCTTAGTTTTTACATTGATCATAAAATATGGATTTTGTTCTTTGATTTAAAATTTATTTCAAGTATCTAAATAACAGTTTATTTTTCGATTTATTATGAACTAGCTGATATACCCGGCGTTGCTCGGCTCTTTCTTTGATGAGGTTTGCGATTTCTGAATGTGAATGTACAGAAAAAATGAACATTATTCTCCACCTTTTTTCTTCGGCCCTGCGTCAAACTCATTCAGCTATATAAAAGATTCCAACATGAGCGAAGTAGAGTAGAACTGTTAAAGGGCCGTAGTTGGAGAGGCCATCCATTAGAAACATTTTAAAAGAAGTCTTTTCGATTCATCGATATGAATTTTTACTATATTAAATCTAAGCTTTTTTCATGTGTTCATGTTTTCTGTATATTCACACACAGATGCTGCAAGACCGAAGCAGCTCAAAAAAAGAACCCGAGCAAGACCGGGTATATCAGCTAGTCTACTATATAAGCAAATTCCAGGTTTATGCTTAGGTTTTAACATTTAAATCTTTTTGAACTTTGAAAAGTTAAGCTATCCAATAAGGAAGTGTTATTGTCATTTCCGTTGCTATGATTGATGGCCTTAGAAATAGAGATTGGCTGTCATTTAATAGAAAAAAAATGAGAGAAGTCGGCTAGCCAGTGCGTTGTATATGTTGCTGTCGTTCATGGCTGATCAACTCCCAGACTTTTCACAATGGCGGAAAAACACCGCTTCGCTAATTATTTTAAACTTATAAAATAAATCAAGAAGACTTTAGTCAAAATTCAAGACTCGCATTTGTTGTCATTAGCATAAATTATTTATTTATACTATAACTTAACAAGAGTCGACTTTCGCCTTTCTTATTGCATCTTCAGTTGTAATTTTACATTTTAGCAAGGATTTAAAGATCTTATATAATTGTTATGAGAAAAAAAAAGTTACTTCCGAGGCCAACGAGAGACAGGCCACGGCACTCTAAAGTTGCATGATCATCGGGGTCCGGACAACAATTCATCCTTTATTGTCTCCATCTTGGATTTTAACAATCAGTATTTTTTCGTTTGTTGTAAACAATGAAGGATGGATTGTTGCCCGGACCCTGATGATCAGGTGACTTTTTAGTGCCCGGCCTGTCTCTCGTTGGCCTCGGTTACTTCTTTGTGACGTAATTGTTATTTATTAACGGACTTCAAAAAAAGGAGGTTATCAATTCGGTAATATTGTTGGAATTGCACAATATTCAAATATGTTAGTCTATGTGGGCTTCTAAACAAGTATGCCAAATTTCATAAGTGTGTGTATGTATGTATGTACGTATGTATGTATGTATGTTTGTATCTATGTATTGTAGCGTACCGTTTTTTTGAACGGTTTACAACAGTTTTTTTTTGCGCGAAAGTTTTTTTACTGACATTGAGTCGCTTATGCTGATGTATATATCTCGTTTTCCTTCATGGTTTGGTCGCATCGACGCGGTCGGTTCTCGCTCCAGTGTTTGGGTTGGGCTTTTGGGCGATTCGAATCCTAGGTTCCGTGTGCCTTTAAATTCGACCATTTGGTCATTTATTGCGTAAAGCGATGGTCTACGTCGTGGAAAACTTCATGTAGTTCTTGTTCATGGGGGGTTACTGTGTTCCCCCTCCTAATAATAATGGTAAAGGGTTCACTTGACGCGTTCTTGTCGCGTTGTTCAGGAAATTACTTTCCAGGGTTTATATGGAGTCGGTCGCTCTTCCCCTCTAGTTCCTTTCTTCAAGGAAAAGTATACGTACTTTTCACAACATTTGGCATGGCCAGGTCACCTTATGACTATTTTGGATTATTCATCCATTTGGGGAACTAAATTACGAGGTTCGAAATATGGCAGTCGACTATACATGACCCGAATTTTATTTTGCTTGAACTAAGAGTCTTACGGGAATAAACGTTTTGCAACTTAATAGGCCATTCGTGTAACCTTTTAAAACTGTTAAAACTCTTTAGTTGGAGTTTATATTTTTTTCTATTCACTTTGGCATAATTATTTTTTTCTCGGATAAGACATAAGAAAAAAAAAGAAAAAACTCAAAAGCTTAAGATTTTGTTTTAACGCTTCCGCCTTGCATTGTTTCGCTCTTCGATTGCAAAGTTTTGCAACAAGGAAGGGCTGGATTGATTTAATATTTTATAAATATAGCTTAAAATATTTGGCATTTACTTTGGGGATATTTATTTATTCAATTTTTCCGTAAAATTACAAAGCTTATTGCTGTTTTTATCTCAACGAATTGTTTAAATTACCGTTCCGAAATATCTTGGCTTGTAAGCTATTGTTAAGTTAAATCCCCTTTGTTATGGAAGGTTTTTCTTTTAGAGCGTCGCCTGCCGCTTGATTTTTCTGGAGCTCGAGTTTGCGTGGCTCAAGCCTCTTCAAGATTTTTGGTGGTGAAAAGAAATTCATTTTTTTAGGCAGTTGAGGAGAATCGGTCGTCAGCTTCAGATGAGATAACAAAACGACAAGCCGGTCCTATGGATAGAACCGGGCGATTTACTTTTGTCCTTAGCCGGATTCCTTGATGCCGATTAATACATAGCAAAAAAAAACCTTCTAATCGGACTTAACATCTGGGCAATGAAGTCAACTAAGTTATTGAATTTGGCGCCGAGTCTGCTTATTCTTCTCCATTGGACAGCTTGGAACGCTACTTTACGATGAGAATTTTGGTTTGTTTTAAACATTTTGACGAGCTTCCAGCTTCGGATGGTCTTCCGAGATATTGATGTTCCATGGTTGCGGTTATTGAGCCGGGTTTTCTCCTCTCTCCACAGCCGAAACGTCATTAGTGAACTTCACTCTGGTTTGCCTTGGATCAGCTTACAACAGGTTGGTAAACCATTTTTCAGTTACTTTTGCCGATTCTAAGGAAATGGAATTAAGGCCTTAGTGAATGAGCTATTGCATGAGTACACGCTGTCGTCAGTTGTCGTTATCTGTCGACATTTTCGTTGATGCATCGTCATCATGCGACTCTCTGAATATTCGAGTTAATAGCCGATAATTTAACCAAAGTCCGCACCGCTCGTATTAACTGTATTAATACTTCTCCAGTTTCTTTTGACAGAAAGAGATTTGAGGTACGCCGTTCTACATGTGTTCAAGGACCCGCACGCAGCAGTCACAAGCTGGTTTTCCCGAAGAATAAAGTATTTACATCGTGAATTTCGACTCCTTCATGCGCAGTCCGTCATTTCGATTCAAAATCCGCCAAGCCATAGATGAGACGTTGGCAGTTTCTTATCATGATTTCGAACGTTGAACTTAATCTTTTTAAGCATTAACTTTGAAATTCCCTGCTTATATTCATTTACCCTATCTTTTGTCAATTTTCTTTTTCAGGGCCTCCTTTCCGTCTGTGTATTCGTTTTCGTCCCTGCTCTGTGAAGTCGCTTCTCAAACATGTCTGTCGTATCAAGGCTTGAAATCTAACCCCGACTCGTTCTTTCTTCCTGTCTACTGCCTTTAGTGTATCTTATTGTCTGTACGTTTTATTTTAAATTGTATCCTGGAGTTTCTCATTTTCTTCTCTGCGTTTCCCGAGGTACCTGGTATTTTTTTGCTTATTTTTTTTTCTTGCCTTTATGTAATTCTTTTATTTATTTCTTTTTATTTTCAACTGTTTCAGTATCATTCTTTTTTTTTCAAATTAGATTTTTTTTTTCACTTCCAAATGTATATTAGTAATGCCCCGCTTCCCAATCGGCTAGTTTTCTTTCCCCAAGTCGTCCTAGGACTGCGTCGTGAACGGGTTCATTTAGATTCACCTTTGCCTAAGAGAAGGCTGCGTTACAACCAAGTTACTTCTATGAACACACCTTGCTGTTCGTCGAATACCGTTTCGTCGACCGATTTGTTCGTCTCATCCTTAGACCGTCTTCACAATTACCCTTTCTGATTGGTGAATGCTGTTCCTCTTTAACCATTTGGGAAAAAATCTTTGATCTTTGGCATTACCCTTTTATTGTAATAAAGGAAAATATTTGTTTGGAACTTGTTAGTCTCTTTCTCATTAATCCTTGTATATTTTCAGCAGGGTTTTGTTTTGCATTATTTCATCCCAGGGAATTTAGGGGTTGTTAGCTATTTACGTAATAATACTTTGCCCACTAAAAGTTGTTTCTGTATTTTATCTAATTAAAATTAAACTTATTTCGCCCCTTAGTTAATTTGTAAAAGGGGTTTTATCCACAATTTCAGGGGTCTTTGTTTGCTAAGCGGTTCTGGTACGGTCCTAACTTGCAAAAGGGAAGGGCTAATTATTTAGAGAAGTGACATCTTCCTTTAAATAAACGCTACAGTATGTATGTATGCATGTATGTTTGTCCACGTATTTCTCAGAAACTAGAGATCGAATTGAAATAATTCTTTTTTATTGGATTAAGTATCTTTCAACTTAGGGATAAACCCAAGTTTCATCAAAATCGGTTCAGTAGTTTTCAAGATATGGACTAATATAGCTAGGCGATAGTGAAAGTTTCATTAAAGTCGGGTTTTTTTATACACTGTTTAATCTCGTTTTGTCATTCAGTCTTCACATAACTTTTTTATGTTTCTATTTTTATATATTAAGTTTTGAATATTTGTTTCTTTCACTAATTGGTTAAATAATAGATTACTGTCATTTGTCTTCCTTATTTTATATTTTATGGGGGTAGTATTTGTTCATAATGAAAATTAGCATGTTTTCTATTACTAACATTCCTCTTTAATAGTTATTAATAAAAATACAAAATGAATAAAAAATAAAATAAACAAAAATAATTAATCAAAAATCAAAATAAAAAGCTGACGTTTCGGATAGACTATCCTTTATGAAAGCAAAAAGGATAATTCTCTAAAAGCAAATAGAATATTAGAGAATTATCCTGAAGTTATGAAAGTTATACTAACGGACGGGTTTATATATAGTTTGCATAGGGAATAGTAATACGGTATTGGCTGGAAAACAAGAGAACAAATGAGATTAATTAGAAGAACTGTTGGGACAGGACGGAGGACAAATAGAAAATAGTAAGAGGGCGGCGAGAAAAATGCAATAGGATAACACATATGAAGTTAAAATTATAAAAAAGGTTAGGAATAATAGGGTGTGCCTAGCAAAAATTTCGTAAAATTCCCTGAATTTCCCTTGATTTTTCCTGATCATCAGCAGACAAGAAAAGGCTATCATGAAAAAATATTATTGACATTGTTCAAAATTTTCGATATGTCAAGGAAAATTCAGAGAATTTTACGAAATCTTTTTTCTAGGCACCCTATTATTCCTAACCTTTCTTATAATTTTAACTTCATATGTGTTATCCTATTGCATTTTTCTCGCCGCCCTCTTACTATTTCCTATTTGTCCTCCGCCCTGTCCTATCCCAACAGTTCTTCTAATTAATCTCATTTGTTCTCTTCTTGTTTTCCAGCCAATACCGTATTACTATTCCCTCTGCAAACTATATATAAACCCGTCCGTTAGTACAACTTTCATAACTTCAGGATAATTCTCTAATATTCTATTTGCTTTTAGAGAATTATCCTTTTTGCTCTGATAAAGGATAGTCTCTATCCGAAACGACAGCTTTTTATTTTGATTTTTGATTAATTATTTTTGTTTATTTTATCTTATTTTTTATTCATTTTGTATTTTTATTAATAACTATTAATTATTGTATTCCATGGTTCTTGTGTCTCGTCCTTCTCTAAATAAATATATATCCGTTCTTTTATCATTGCTACTATAAATGATTTTACATATATCATCTCTTTTCCCTAGACTGTGTTTAATATTTAGTATATCCTCTCTTATACCAGCTTTAATATAATAAACGTGTTCCTTAAAACGGGTGTTATGTAAAAAGTGGTTTTTCCTATGTACCACTTTTTACAGTCGGTACATTCAATTGCATATACCCCGCTATTAACCTTTTCGTAGTATTCGTTTTTGTTTACTATGATACTAATTAATCTATTTGTTGCTTTCAATACTACTTTTTGATCTGGTAACTTATATTCCCGTAAAATGATATGCAAATTATATTGCATTTGTCAATTTTTTCTCTCTTTTTATTTTGTTCTTTGTTTTTATATTCTGTGGCTAATTCGAAAATAATTTTATCCATTTCCCTTTCTTGGTACCCGTTCCCTATTCCTATTGTCTTTATTGTTTCCATTTCTTTTTCTTTATCCGTTACTAGCAGATGATCCGGCGTTGCCCGGGATAACAACACTTGTAGGTAAACAGAACAATCTTAAGAAGTTATGCGAATCTTAATAAAAAACTCTTTAACCAAAACAACACTAAAAAATAGGATAAATACAACCTGATTCTGGAAGTACTTTTCGGAAGCAATTGCTACCATCATTCAGCAGTCCAGGAACACCTCAAAGATAACGAGAGAACTACCTGAGTCTCGACAATCGACAATCGAATTTGTAAAATGTGCACAATGTGATAAGGTTTACAAAGGTCAAACGCGTCGAAGCATAGAAACCAGACTCAAGGAACACCTAAAACATAGGAAGTTTGGAAGAAGTAACCAGTCTTCAGTTGCCAAACACTCCATCGACACCGGCCATGATTTTCCTATCGATAATGTTAAACTGATAAAATCAATATATAAAAGACACCTGTTGGATGCGTTTGAAAGCATTCCGATCCAGCGTACAGATAAAAATACGCTACTTAACTTAGATATGGGTCCGATAAAATGATGATGCAGTGGTAGGACATAAATAAGGCAACGTCTATTGAGGAGGCAAAGGAGTTATATGTGTCTCCCTTGAGCTCCCTATCAAACATCCAGACGACTGGCAAAAATTTGTGAGTCTAGAGAGGAAAGATAAAGAACGAGTATTGGTCTTAGAAACTCTGCAGATAAAACAGAATAAGCTATAGGGAGAAATATCAAAACATAAACATTGAATATCCGCCATCTTTTGAGGGCATCGAGACCCATGGCTGCCATGGCTCTGAACTTATCCCATTGTTATACAATACATCCCAACACGCAACAACTCGTTACCATCGTTATACAATAACAAGTCGGGCAAAAACTGCGCACTTCGATGAGTAGCAGTATACGATTGCCTTCCTCTTGCCCTCAAAAAATGGCAGCTGTACCCATCATTCAATGCGAAGATATTTTCCCCTATACGGACATTGGAAACATATGAACAACGGGAGTTTCGAATAGAGCAAGAGGGTATAAGAGCTTCTACATCAAGGAGAAGTAAAACTGGGTCTAAAGTATCCAGTGATGCTCCCCGGTGGTGAAGATGGATATCATTTTATCAGACGTCGCCTTATATTTGCTCTTACTTAGCCCATCACCTATGCAAATATGTGCTGCCAATCGACGCGCTCTGCCGCGATTTCTGCGCTTTTGGCCTGCTCCATTATCACTTGCAGGTAACGAGCTATTACGAAGCTTGCTCCTCTTATAATCTGAGGCAAGTCAAAAAGAAGTTAAATAAGTCCCGGTATATCACCTAGAGTTCCTGTTTTTCGAATTTTTCTTAGAATGGATAGTCCCTTCGCTCTGTGTTGTATTGATTGAGTTATAATTTTGACGTAGAATACGTCTTATGTTTCGAGACTAGGATGCCACGCTTAAATCGTGAATGTCACGAAAAGTGTTGATCACGAAAACGTTAATAACGTGAAAACTATTAATGATAGAAAAATGATCGATATCGCATTCGATAGAGTATAGAAGAAAGCATGTTTCAGACCATCACCGATTTCATGCTGACCTCATTGGCTGACGCAATCGCAGTGCAAAGTTGAGTCAGAAATTCTGCTCTATGGCGGATATTAAATTAGTCTAGCTCCGGCTTCCTTTGTGCTACCATGACGTTTGAGGTGTCATTTGTTTTATCTTTCTGCGCTTTATAAAATGGCTTAAAATTTAAGCCTCAATATTTAATAGTGTGTCTAAGATATCGGCCTTCGAAGTGTGGAAATTTCGCAAAAATTACAGAATTTCCAAATTTATGCCTAATAAACACGAGAAAAATTATAGAAACCGTCACACGAATATAGATCGAGAGATGGGGAATCCAAAAAGATCCGGATGTCCGATATTGAGCGTCAATGGGCTCAACAGGAATGCCTCAAAGTTGAGGCGCCGCGCCGCCAAGATAAACTATAGCTCGATACGAATGCGCCAATAACTGAGAGTTCGACGCAAATAAAATATCTGATGACATAAACGTTTCTACATGGAGTGATAGAATTCAATCAGTGGAAGTCCATAACGAGCCATCAACGTTAACAGCATCTTCATCAAATATAATTTAAGTAAGGAGCGACATATACGCGAAAATTTGGCAAACGTTCATGATTTTTACCGAAAATCACCCAAATGGGTGGATTTACTGTTTCGTGCACACTTATTGCCAATGTTCATGATATTCACCGAAAGTCACCCAAATGTGTGGATTTACAGTTTCGTGCGGTAACTGAATTCATATTTCGTTTTATATTCATTAACAATGAATTTGGATATTCATGTAATGTTTATAATAGATTTTAGTTTGAGAAGGACTTAACCCTTAAGTACTGACGGGGTCAAAATTGACCCCTGTGTGATTTCACTACTGGCTAACAATAAATTGTAAAGTGAAAAAATTCTGAAAAAATTTGACTTTTCTCTTTTATTCATGTTGTATTACACCACGAAGTATTTTTTTAAAAAAATAACAATTTCCCCCTTTTTTTTTTGTTGTGGAACACAAAGGACGAAATGGGGTCATTTTTGACCCCAAGAGAAAAATTGACTTTATTGCTGTAAACTTCTAAATTTCTGAATTTTTTACTATAATAAAACAATCAGTGAATTAGGTGAATGAAATATAACACTTTTCAAATAAACAGTTCGTTTTTGAGCTATTATGTTTCACCAAATGAAAGTTTCTTGAAAGTTTCTTGAAAGTTTCTTGAAAGTTTCACCCGCAAAATAAGTTTCAGTTCCTGTTTCAAGTAAGTTTCACTTTTTTTTCTTTTCAGACTTGAAACTTTCAATCCATTGACGTGCACTGATTTACTTTCTTCATTTGTGATTTCGCATTTTGTGTGATAAAATGGATTCAAATAGTCGAAAGCTAGATATGAGATAGATTTCAACAAATTCTAAGAGTTTTGAGATTTGATGATGCTGCAACTCGGCGATTGAGGCGTCAAAATGACAAGCTCGCACCGATTCGTGACGTCTTTGATAAATGGGCTGATAACCTAAAAGAGTGTTTCAAACCAACTTCAAATGTGACTGTAGATGAACAATTAGTGACATTTCGCGGAAGATGTCCTTTCAAGCAATACATTCCTTCAAAACCCGGTAAATATGGCAAAAACACTGGATGTGCTCTGATAGCTTGACATCATATGTCTACAACATACAGATTTATGCAGGCCGTCAACAAGGAGAGCCCAGAGAAACAAATCAAGGAGAACGTGTGGTATTGGATACAATGAAAGGACTAGAAGGGAGTGGACGAAATGTAACCTGCGATAATTTCTTTACCAGCTTATCTCTTGGTGAGAAACTATTAAAAATGAAACTGACAATGTTGGGAACGATCAGCAAAAATCGTGCAGAATTACCACCCCCTTTTACTTCATCAAAAGGAAGAGAAGAATTTTCAAGTGAATTTGCTTTCAGTAAGAATGCTTCAATTGTGTCATATTGCCCGAAGAAGAATCGTGTTTGTATTCTAATGAGCACTGAACATGACCAACCTGAAATTGCCTCTGAAAGGAATGATAAGAAACCTGACATTATATTGGAATATAATAAAACAAAAGGTAGTGTTGACAGTGCAGACCAAAAACTAAGGAATTATACGACGAAGAAAAAAACAAATCGTTGGCCTGTAGTTGTTTTTTTCAATATGCTGGATATTTCTGCTCTAAATGCATTCATCTTGTGGAGTTTCTTGAAACCCGATTGGGACAAATCGAAATCTCATCGCAGGCGCATTTTTATGCTGCAGTTAGGGGAAATGTTAGTTGAAAAGAATCTGAATAGACGTCAAGTAAGCAGAGATAATATTCAAGCTGGAAATGTTCAAAGTAGAAAAAGAAAGCGTGGCCGCTGTTCTGTTTGTCCAAGATCACTAGACAAGAAGCACACCAATACATGCATGCGTTGTGGATCTTTTGTTTGCAATGATCACCAGGAAAGAATATGCGTGAAATATAAAGTGGACATCTAATAACAGTCCTCAAAAATGTTATTTCCAACTGTATAAGTAGCCTACCAACATGTTCTTAGGTAACATGATTTAGCATAAAAAAATTTCCAAACTTTTTGATGTTCTTTGTAGCGTTTTCACAAAGGGTGATAAAAAATTTAAATATATAATTAAATATTGGATGAAGTTTGATTCATTGTATAAGATACAGAATAAAAGAAATATAAATCTATTAGGTAATTAAACCAAAAGACATTTTATTTGTGTGGAAACAGTTGTGGGGGTCGATTATAACCCCATCGGTACTTAGTGCTATAATTTTTTCTCAATACTCAGAGGGTGGTGTGATATGTATGCACCCACATAATGGTGTTATATGTTTGCTCCATCAGTTTCGTCAGTCCAATGTGAATGATTTCATGCTGTGCATTCATGTAGAACAAATTTAAATCTATTAGACACGCTGCAGATATGTGCCTTAGACGCGGGATGTAGTATCTTCTGCGTCAACCATTTGATGAGCCACATTTGTAGAATAGTCGCCAAAACAGATACACAAAGCTAAGAAGAGACGTGCAGTGATGGACAAAGAAGATTTAGATGAAAATTCAACAGGCTAAATCTATGAATCAAAAATATGATGAGAGACCGGCAAAATTAGATAGCATACGTTTAGTTCATTTTATTGCATGGTATGCACCGGTAATGAATATAAGACATATCAAGAGAAAAGACGTTGATGATACAGATGGCCATGAAGCCACTGAACAACAAAATACTGATAATGAAAACGATGAAGCTTATGACATTTTTAATTCAAACATCAATGCATATAGACGCAGAAATGTGGGCACAGAGTGATTAGATACCGTCATTATAGCATCGATGACACAATCAATTACAAGCCTGAAATGGTTACATTGTTCTATCCATTTCGCAATGAAGCTGTAGATGTATTTGATGTATACAAATTCATCCAATTGTACGATGCGAACGAGGTGAACATTTTAGCCAAAAGGAAAGAATACGAAAGTAACAGATATAGATGCATTGATGGAAGAACTTAGAGAACTGTGCAAGAAAGACGACGACATTGCAAACAACTTGCAAAGAGAACAAAATGATAGATGAGTACATGCGAAGTGTTGTTGGCGAGGCGGGGGGTTATGAGAACAATGATGAATTCGAATACAGACCGGCAAGGCCATCGCACTTGTAAGAAAGTATAGCAATGTGATGTCCAATCATCTGCAGAGTAATGTGATCAGAGAGAGTTGATTTTAGAATTATACCCAGAATATGCACACGCGATAGCGAATGCATACATGTGTACTTGGCCCGTACTGCTGGCAATGGCAAAATATTTACAATAGAAATTTACCATGGAAACATAAAACCTTAAATTGATTCGGACAAAAACAGAATACAATTCGTCCACTGGTAAGGCTGCAGTGAACTTGAACGGGAACACTCTGCACTGTTTAGAATCTGTACACTCACTATTTAGAATCAACCGCAGAGCAATAGGGTCAGTGGATTGACTCCTAAGGCCCTACAACAATAATATCGCCAATTGCTTTCTGTGAAATGTGTAATAATTGATGAGATAAGTATGGTCAGTTCAGACGAGTGATGCCCAATATCATCGACAATTCATTTCACGAGTGATGTGCCAGAGTAATGAAATATTCTCAACTATACTGACCAAGATCGCCAATGGTGAAAGATTGTTTCCTCAGGAGAAAGCAGTTAATTTAGAGAAGATTTAAAAGTAAACAATGGTGCATGGAAAATTTGCTCGATGTAGTTAGGCTTTTTCATCGCAACAACAGCGTTGATGCTCCCAACAAGAATGATATCACGTGTAATAAGTTGTTTGCCAGTAATAAAACTAATGGTTATGGCCGCAGAAGTGAATTAGATCCAGCAAGAACAAAACTACACAAGATGGGCATTGTAGAATTAGGAGGCTTGCAACGTCCTACATGCTTGGCTATTGACTCACCGTACATGTTGAGAGTTAGCATCGATGTGGACATGGATTTGTAAACGGTGCGATCGGTGTACTCACAAGGGACCATAAAAAAGAAGCTAATTTTGTATGACACGAAGACGAGCTCCTTGGATAAGTGCGTGCAAATATCAGCGGTAGACATCAAGGAATTTCCGAGCAATAGTCATTTATTGTTCCCATTATAAGTCTATTGAGCAAATCCGAAAATGTTCGAAATCATTTTTCTAATGTTGTTTATTGACCCTGTGCTCACTCCAGTACAACATGTGAAAGAAATGAGTGTAATAGGTTATGGTTGTGAGTTCGAAAAAAAAGAAACGAGTAAACAACATTAGCAAAAACAATGCATCTGTCGTTTAAGGTTATACTTGCCAAATGAAGAAATGGGCACGAATCAAATGTAAGCCACCTTTGATTTCCAAGTTCAAAGAGAACATAAATGATGCATTGAAATGGACAGCGCTCATTAAACGTACAGCGAACATCAATTTAGGTGGCACGATCAAATGTAAACGTGAACAGTTCCCATTGGTGCCAACCGCTGAGATCACGGCACTTAAATCCCAAGATGCTACATTTGATGGTATCTTCTATGATTATGACATATCAGAATAAAATCAACTGTTAATGTTTGGATTGAATAGAGTAACCCGTATAGATGGATATATTTAATTAACTCAAAAGACTACTGTGATTGGTATTTCACTCCAGATAGTCAAGCACCTTCGATGAAAAAGTTCAGAGACGAATACGAGAGATTGGAATCGCACATGCTGCTAACATTCACCAAATGCATAAAAAATTTCATATTAAAAATACAAACAACGATATTCTTAGCTACAACAATGATGATGATTCCATTGAACAACAAAATATTTTAAACGTTATAGTTACCAATCTCAATGCACAGTATTTAGTAGCGCATGCACAGAACTTATTACAACTGATTACTTGGCAATAAGTGAGACTTGAATGAATGCAGGTGAACCTGTACATATAGATGGATTCGAATTGAGGACACAAATGAATCAGTCTGGTTGTATTAGATCCGATGCACTCACCAAACATGGTGTAATAAGTTATAGGAAAGCAGGCGGTATTGCGATCTTCAGAAATATTAAATACACTACTGTTTATAAAAATCGTAACACCCTGATGGAATGGTCTAATCCATATGCAATTTGCAATATTTGCATACAATGGGTCAGAGTATAAATGATTAGATTTTCAGAGTAATTGCTTGAAAGAACACCATGCCTCGACGACGACGAAGAGTACCATATCAACAGCTGACAGACTTTGAAAGAGGACGCATAATTGGTCTGCGTGAAGCGGGATGGTCGTATCGTGACATTGCTGCTCGTGTAGGACGTAATGCAACGACAATTATGCGTGCATGGAGGCAGTGGAGCGAAGAGAACAGGGCACACCGAAGACCAGGCTCAGGAAGACCCAGCACGACGACACCGCGAGATGACAGACACCTCTATCGAATGTGTGTAGCAGATCGTACAGCCACTTCCACAGTGTTAGCACAACAGTGGGGTGCTACAGTAGGCAGGACAATGTCTGCTAGCACTGTACGACGCCGTTTGATTTCCAGAGGATTGATGGCACGAGTACCATTGTTGCGGATTCCTTTGACTCAAAACCACCGGCGCCTCAGGTTGCAATGGGCCCATCAACACCAACAGTGGCAAGCTGAATGGCAACAAGTTGTGTTTTCGGATGAGTCAAGGTTTAACTTGCAGCACCATGACGGCAGGATACGAGTCAGAAGACATCGTGGCGAGCGCGACCTTCCAGAATGCATCCTGCAGCGTCATTCAGGACAAACTCCAGGGGTGATGGTGTGGGATGCAATCAGTTACCATGGCCGTTCCCGTCTGATCAGAATCCATGGCAATCTGAACAGTGACCGGTACATCAGGGAAGTTGTGCAACCCGAGGTCATCCCCTTCCTGCAGAACCTTCCAGGCGCTGTATTCCAACAGGACAATGCCCGACCGCATGTGGCCAGAAATGTCCTCGCCTTTTTCCAAACACATCAGACGCCCTTGTTCCCTTGGCCTGCTCGTTCACCAGACATGTCTCCAATCGAACATGTGTGGGACAGGGTTGCTCATCGATTGGCTCGTCAGACTCCTGCAGCAGCAACTGTGGATGAACTGTATACCCGTGTAGACAGAGCATGGCAGGACATTCCCCAGTACAAAATGATTTCTTATTCGCCATGTAGCCACAAGACGTATTCTACGACTTAACTAGCGGCCGTGTCCCAACACAGCCCCCGTACAATTTTTAACCAATTTGGAGTTATAATTTAACTTCTTGAGATGGTTCTGTTTACCTACATTTGTAATCGCTAATGCTGGAAACGCACGATATAAAATTCTAATATATTATGTCTAATAATATATTTTATTAAAAGAGGAAATCTTTTCAAATAAAAGGAAGCTACGGCCACTCTTGCATAGACCGAGGCGGAATTTTTAAAAATATTTAGGCGAATATTCGTTCTTTGATAACCCCCCACCCCGCTCATTTAACCGTTCATTTTATCACCGTTTCGAAATTTTCACCCTCCCCCTTCGTCATGCGAACGTATTCTCTAATTGATCCTTTAATTGAAGTTAGTAATGAAATATATGAAATCATAACGAATTTGAATTTAAGTTCAGGAAGGAATTAATCAGATGGAACAGGTACTTAATCTACAGGGTGTCCCATAAGTTTTCATACATACTTACTTACTTACTTTTCAAACCCGCTTATCCGTTAGGGTCGCGGGGGCAGCAGCCCTATGGAGGATCTCCAGCGATCGCGATCTTCCGCCATCAGGCGCATGTCCTCCCCTGCAATATCCAAGCGACTCGAACCCAGATTCTCCATGTAGTCTAGCCATCTGGTTCTAGGCCGACCCCTTGGTCTCTTACCTACCGGCTTGGAAATAACAACTGCCTAGGACGACTAGTATCACGTGGCCATACCAGCGCAACTGAGATCTCTCAATGCGGAGAAGTAGCGGCTCAGCACCTAAAGATTCCCTTATTGTGCTGCTGTACACTCTATCTAGTAGGGTAACACCTGAACACTCTATGTATTTTTCATACATAGGAAAAAAGAACAATTTTTTTATGAAAACCCCCATTTTGGTTTATATAATATGCTCTACATAAGTACCATTGTTTTTAAAACACAATTCGATGCGTGTCCTCCACTGCTGAAGTTATGAACTTATTTGACACCCTATATATGAATAAAAGCTAATATGCGTATATTTTCGATAATCTCTACAACCACGAACCGATGAGCGTCAACCTTTGCATGATGCTTTAACATAGTTCGGGAAAGATTTTTAACTAGTTTGCAATGGATTTCATTGCAAATCAAGTGGAAAACCATACATTGATTTTATGATAGCATGTTTTCATATATTTACAGTTTGCATTTTCAATAATTACATCCTACGCAATTAGTCAAATTCGGCAAAAAAATCATGAATTTGGTTATTCTAAAATTTACCAATGTTCAACTGAGTGGAGCCAGGTGCCCATTCTAGTGAAAGGATAACAGAATTACACTATACCTCGTCCAACAAGAGAAAAACAGGGCGTGTTTCCGGTCTGATATCGACTACTCACTCATCAGCAATGCTTTGTGGGATCTACACAAGTCAATTTGTAATGGCGTCGCCGTGCAACAACTCTTCATCCAAACAAGGAAAAACTATTCACAGCCAGGCTAGGGAGATTGTGTGGAACGTATTTTGCTACTTAAAAGGAAAACAGTGTTTTAAAAGCTCATCTGCCTTGATAGAAGAAACTTCCAAGGCAACGCAAGTTTATTTTTCTTGCGTTCGAACAATTGTTCAAGAAGGAAACGAAGCGTCTTCATGCGAAGCTACCACCCCCTCTCCTCACTTTTCGACTCCTGGAAAGAAAAGGCCCAGGGAATCTCGAACAACGAACCTGGATGACTTTGACCTCTCCATTGCACGAGCATGTGTATCCGAAATACACTCAGAAGGTAATTATCCTACTCTGAAAAATGTGTACCAGAAATTTAGAGAAAAAACTGACTACGTCGGATCGAGAACTTCCTTCGCCACCATTATGCATGATAAATTGCATATGAAGTATGGCAAAATCAACCACCGTCAATTTTACATCGAGCGGACAGATGTTATCGCACAACGACGTCGTTTTTTAAGGCAAGTACAAATGCTACGCAGGGACCCCACACGTACTTTCATATATCTGGATGAAACGTGGGCTAATGCACACCATGGCCGTGAAAGACAGTGGCATCACGACGGGAAAAGCTGTGCTCAACCAGGGAGCTCGGAACCCTACCGCGGGCGTTTCATTCCTACAGGTAAAGGCTCCCGTCTCATTCTTTTGCATGCTGGAAGCGATAAAGGGTTTGTGAACGACTGCTGTTTATTATTTCGGTTAAAAAATAAATCCGCAGATTACCATGACGAAATGAATGGGGATTGTTTTCATGAATGGTTTAGAACAAAACTGCTGCCGAATATTCCGAAAAATTCAGTAATCGTCATGGATAATGCCCCATATCACTCGGTGGAGAAGGCCAAAGCGCCGTGCAGCAATACAAGGAAATCGGATATGATAGAGTGGTTAGCCCTACGAGGAATACCTACCGAAGCAAAAATGTCAAAAGGTGAGCTGTACGATGTTATCAAACAACACAAAACAGCAAAGCGCTATGTTATAGATGAACTGGCTAGCGATGCCGGCCATTTATGATAAGACTACCTCCTTATCACTGTGATCTCAATCCCATTGAACTTATTTGGGCACAGGTAAAGGAATATATACGGAAGAAGAATACAACTTTCAAGATTGCTGATGTTGAAAACCTAACGAGAACGGCAATTGATAATGTAACTCCTGAAAATTGGAGAAAAGCGAGAGAACTCGTTTTGCGTGTGGAAGAACGATATTGGGAAACGGACTGTTTGATTGAAGATCAAGTGGAGCCTTTAATAATTCATGTTAATGGAGAAGACAGCAACAGTGAAGAAGAAGAAGAAGAGTGGAATGACATTAACGTTCTACCACAATCTCCTTAGCCTGAATTTAGATATAATTCAAAAAGTCTTTTTCAAGACTATACATTCTCATGGCCAGCAAATAAACGAAAGAGATATCGTTAACTGTAATGGAAAACGTATCATAAAACAATAAAAAATAAGATAGCATCTTTAATAAAACCTTATAATTCTTTAAAAAAAACAAAAAACATGTCATTAGAATGTATAAATATTTAAAAAAAATGATGGCTAAACAGACTGCACGTTATTACCTTAAAATAAGTAAACGATATATAGAAAATTGAGTTAAAAGACAATTATTTTAATTATAATTAAAGCAAAGCAACTGAATAATATTAAATCTTCTGCTATAATATTATAAAGCGCTTCTTCAATGAGACATGAGACAGAAGTGAGTAAGCGCATGAGGCCCCCTTTCTCTGATTGGCTAATCTGAAACTTCCTGTGACACACCCTGTTTTTCTCTTGTTGGACGAGGTATACATCAGTTTCTATCAGAAGTGAATATTTGTGAGAAAAATGATGTGCTCTGTACAATGATAATGGACAAAACTGGGCTTGATTGCGCAGGATTGTGCCACAGATCTCCGGATACTTGGTCAATTTTGTCTTCATTGACTCTTTCTGCATACTGCTCCTGTAAGTCGTTGCGCAAATACCCAATAAGCGCCGCTGTATCTTAGCTGCTGTTCTTACAGGTAGGGTTGTGATATATTTGAAATACTTAGTATTTGAAAGTATTTGAGGGTATTTGATTGTATTTAGTATTTTGTATTTCAAATACAATTTTTTTACAGTATTTGGTACAGTATTTCCAAATACACTTTCAAAGTATTTTGTATTTCAAATACTTTTTTCAATTTTAAATGACTATTCCTCCCCTCAAATTGCTGTTGGACCAGTCGAGTTTTCCCAATCAGCAGTACTGCCAATCAGAACAACTCCCACTCCAAATGGGGGATCATGGGATTTCGATTCCCAACCAAAAAAACCCTTTGTTGATTTCATTGCAGTTGGTTAATTCGTTCATTGCTTCAATACTGCTTGCGGTTTTGCTAATTCTTTGCTAATTCTTTCTTCAAGATAAGTTTTAAAATGGGTAACATTTTAATTCATTGTAGTTAAATTTAACGATTCGTTAACGATTAGTTATGGGTTCAACTGGGAAAAGTCGGGGAATTTTACGAAATCGTTTTGCTAGACACCCTGTATAAACGACATCTTTAAAAAATAATAAAAACATTGTATATTTTCGACGGGGCCCGGTCATTTGCCCCAACAGTCATTTCCCAATCGTAAAGCAGTTATTTAAGAAATTTAATACGCCTCTGCCTTCTTCCGCCCCTGTTAAACGACTGTTCAGCGTGGGTGGGAAGATTTCGACTCCATCAAGAAATCATCTGAGTGATGCCAGGTATGAAAAGTTGCTGTTATTGAAGAAAAATTGTAAAAAATCGTAAATAAATTAAAAGTATTTTTTTGTATTTGTAAATACGTATTTAGTATTTTGTATTTGAAATACCTTTGACTGGAAGTATTTGAAATATTTTAAAATACATTTGTAGCCACATGTTTTGCATTTTGTATTTCAAATACTTTTAAAAAGTATTTGTCACAACACTACTTACAGGTTGGCTTAGCTTAAATTTATCTGAAAAACCAAAATGGAGAGAAGTGTGTGAAGACCAAGTGATTTTTTTATGTAAGTTGGATTGAGTCATAGCCTAAGAGAATTTTCTGTCAGGCAGAAAGAAGAGTGCAGGACGTGATGTCAGAACATTTTCTGCATTGTGGTTTCTGCCGTTGTTTTTACCCATCTGGAATCCACGCCTGGGCAAACAAGGGGAACCTCTAATTCATAGAGGGAATTGAAATACCGAATACGTATTTCGGCTACTAAGTAGCCATCTTCAACGTTGAAAGACAAAAGTCAACTCAAGTTCAAAGTTACCCCCCTTTTAAGTTGTTTCATTCCACAGTTTTTGCCTAAGATATCTTAGCTTTCTTGAAGGAACAAACTTCTGTTGTGGAGAACAACAATGAGCTTTCTAACAATAGCTTCACAATAGGGTCAGAAAGATATCTCATTTTCCATTTGAAAGGAAAATAATACGAGTAAAATAAAATAATGTGAAATAATAAAAAAAAGTAATTTCATTATGAAAGAAATTGAGTTTTCGAAGGGGTGTATTGTGACGTCACACTTATGTAAAGTCCCCCCTACCCACATGGCATGCTGTCACTTTTCATATCCCCCTCCCCCCAAGAGCGTGACGTATTTCTTGAAAGTCCCCTAGCCAATGGCTACGCTTCCTTCCCGACTGTACTCTTCCTTTTTTGTTGAAACCGAAATTTTCTATTCATTTTACTCCTGCCGCCAGCTGGCGCTCTTCTTTGCGCCCTCTTGCGATATTCGCCAGAAACATCGGAGCCCCTTTACTTATCTTGCCTCCCTTTATTCTTTACTCCCTGGTAAGGTGAACACATTTTCAAAAGGCAAAACCGGGACACTCTGCGATGACCGGAACCGGAAGTGGGTGTATATGATCGTGCACCGGAAGTTACGTCATTTGAAGTCGGGAATGACCGGAAGTGACGTGTTTCGATTATCAAAATTCAACTGGATGTAAGAAAGCAAGTAAAATACACAAACAAAAAACTTTTTCAAGAAACTTTTATTAAAATAAAATCCATACTTAATTTAGTATTTCTTAGAACTATGAATTTCCTTCAAGAGATCTTTTCTCGATAAAAGATATTTGGAAAATTCAACACAACTTTGACCATTTTAAGCTTAGTGATTAGTAAAGCCTTCAATGTTTTCATATCTAGCTGAGTTTTTTCACTTTTCCATATTGTTCATGTGAGAAAATACTCTTTCAGTGGGTCAGTAGTTCAAGGTAAACAACAACAAAAAAAATTCTGCCACTTTTAAAAAATTAGAATAAGGAACGTGATTCTTTTCAAAATGTAAACAGATCTCAATCCACTTGTCTGCTGGTAACGTTTTATTAGCGATCCATTCAGAAATGTTATCCGTAGTTACGTAAGTATAATCATCAAATAATGCGTTTTCATCAAACTGAATGCTTGCTGTAGTTTTAATTAAACTTTTAGTAATGAATGATGCAGTGCGTTATTCAGGTATTGCTTTTAATCCTATCCAGCTGTGTACCTATCCAATCAGAAAAGAGGGTGAGTAATAAAGAGCACATAAACTGTTTATAAAACAAGAAATTAATCCTCCCGAGGAAGGTATAAGAAAGTAGCGGAAGCGCTGAGGTCATCTATTTTTACCCACAGGGTGCTCATGACCTATTTAAGGATGGCGCCACCGTTCCACCATCTTGCCACTGGCAAAAGCTTATAGTGCGTTTCAGAGCAACTTGACTATATTGGAACAGTTACGCAACCTTTTCACGCCCTGATGTGACGTCGCATAGAAAAGTAGTGCCACAGATTACCGAGTAGACAGATGCGACATAAGCCCTTTTTAACAATGGATGAACGGTCGCGCCCTCAAGTGAAAAAGAGGGGAATTACTTGACAATGTGTACTCTGCAATGGAAAAACAGTGTCTTTGAGTTTCAAAATTAATCGGAAAAAACGAAATGATAGTAAAAAAAAATGATAAGTAGAATGTACGAGGGTGGGCTGAAAAGTAATGCCTCCATGGCTGTAACTTTTTTTATTTTTTAACCGATTTTCAAAATTCTTTTTGTATCTGATACACACATTTGTCCTCTATGTAATGCACTATTCACTTTTCGACATAGTCCCCATCCCTTTCCACGCATTGTACCAACGCGTGACTAGTCGGGTGAACCCGTCGGAGGGGAATTCCGGGGTTGTTGTATTATTATGTCCAGCACTGTATAACACAACTACAATATGTACATTATATATACAATCTGAAAGTATATACAATATTTATAACCTTACATGTATACAAACCTGAAAAAAAGGACACAAATAAAAATCTCATTGATGCTGGAACAAAATTGCTTTAGTCAATTTGTTCTGACTTTAGGACCAGTTAACCCATTTTAGTCGTTTATTCCGATAATTTTACAAATTCTTCCATATTTCTGCTCGCTATGTGGCTCCAATGAGTCCAATGCTTCTTTTTGCCAGTGGCAAGATGGCTGCTCTGTAACTTCCGGTTTCTGCTCAGTAAGTGACGTTTTCCTATGGCCATGAGCGCTCTAGTCTTACTTACCTTCCTTACTCTGAGATTTTTACCCTTTTATCTGCACTTTTTAAACCCCCCCCCCCCATTTTTTTTCCGAAAAATTGATTTTCTCTAACATAGTATTTAGAAAATGGAAAACCGCTCTATCTTCTTTTGTTTAAAAAGAAAATTTAGAAAAATTTAAAAGGTTGTACGGTGTAGAAATGTCTGTATTTGATGAAAAAAAACTCTTTTCACAAAAGTACATCCGGCATTCCAAAGCTCGGATTTTCTTTTTTGGTAAACATTCTTCTTTCATACACAGTAAAAAAATTTTTATATACAAATAGAAAACTTTTAAGTAATTAAAAAATTAGAAAACAATACATTTTGATACAGTATACAAACTCGAAAGTTTTTGTACCGCGTTTTTAAAAAGTTGTCCAATAATGTTATTACTTAATACACATTATACATTTTTAGTTAATTTTAAGAAAACATTTATTAAATATTTTTTTTTCATCATACACATTATGAAATTCTTTAGAAATAAAATATGCAAATAAAAATATTTTAGATACTCCACTAACAACTTTTTAGAGGTACGATACTTTGTGAGACGATAAAAAATTTCTGAAAAACACTGTTCTAAGAAAGTGCGGATTGCAGTTTCGGCGTTCACACATCGCAATGTTCATACCGCCTGGTTTGCGCTTTTAGTGTGCATCATGTTTTGTTTTTTGGGCATTTCTTCCTTTTTCGTTCTTTTATTATTGCTTTTAAAAGTCCGTTAGCATTATCATCTAACTTCATACTTTCGTCTTTAGCATGTTTTTTCTTTTTTTTCTTTTTTTTTTTTTTTGTCTTTTTTTTCGAATTTCTATTTTTTCGAGTGTCGCTTTGTTTTTTTGAGAGGCTGTACTGCATAATATGTTTCATCATTTTTTCTGTTCATAATTTTTAGTTTAACATAGCTCACACGTTTTTTTTCATGAAATTCCAGTTTCTCTAAATGCTATATAAATGGAATTGGTAAGTATATACTCGTCTTTTTTTTCTGAGCGCATCATTTTCAAATTCTTTTCAAGCGCACGTTGCTTCTGTTCCTCAGCTGTTGGGTACTGTGTCTGTCCCATCCCCTTTCCCATATCTGAAATAAAATTTAATTTCCAATTCCTTCTGGTGGTTGGAGTACTGGCCTTTTTCTTAATTCTTGCATCGCATTTGACACAGGATCATCTTCTTTGGGTGGTAGTGGGGGTTGAAATGTTCCTTAAATGTACAAACCTTCTTTGCTGGTGGCTCGACTGCATGCGACATATATCAGCTCGCGATAATTTTTTGCCTTTACTCGCATTCCTTCAACAGATACTACCACGTTTTTAAGAGATGAGCCCTGCAACTTGTGAATTGTTATTCCATTTGCAGCTACAACAGGTATTTGTTCCCGTACAATTTGCAACTTCCGTTCTTTTGCAATAGAAAGATTTCTTCTTTCACGTTTTATTTTTACCCATTCCAGAGGAATTCCGTGTTTCTCTTGAAAATTCTTGTTCTTGACCTAGCTGAGGCACCGATCAAGGAATTTTCGAATTCACACCAAGCAGCTTTTGGGGCTTTTGATCCATCACCAAGCTTTCCATACTCAATTTCGCGGACAATTCCAGTTGCGCCGTTAAAAAGTCCACCCGACACATCCGCATTTGTTGACACAAAGTAAAGTCCACCGACTTTTAAAAACGTTTCATATGGTAATCCATCCGTTTGTTGAGGGGTTAAATTTTTTGCATATTCCAGCATTGCCTGTTTATGCTGAAGGGTTCCATGACCTGTAACAATTATTTTTATAAGATAAAGGTTTAGCTTTTCTTAAAAACATACTTCAATTCCAAATCAAAGATTACGTAAACTTACCTTGAATTTTGTCAAATGCAACTGACAACACTCCCTCTGTTTTCATTGTCCGATGAATATGCTCGTTATATTCCTTGCAATCCTTGTTCCGCCAAAATAATCTTATTGTGTCATCGGGTACTTGATGTGAAGATGATATCTGACAGGATCTTATAAGAGCGATGTCATTCATGTCCATACAGCCTTCTGCCATATTGTTCAAAGCTTTACAGAAGTCGGCCTGTCCTTTCTGTCGCATGATCTCATCCAATTCGAAGTATTTGAATTTCTCCCACAAATAATTTCCCACCACATTTGCATTTTGTGTCAAGTGTACAGGAGGTCTGAAGACATATCCACCAACGACCGGTGGTAGTTGTCTCAAATGGCCAACAACAAGCATCGACCGGCCACCAAAATCCTCTTTTGTACAAAAAATTTGTTGTAGTCGCTGATCGATATCGTACAGCATTTTAACACTAATCATTGAAATTTCATCGAGGATCAACAGCTTCACATTTTGCAGCTTTACACGAAGATAATTCAATACATTTTGCATTTAGTGGGCTGATGATACGGCCATATTGCGTTGGTGGTAATCTGAAAGCTGCATGGCAAGTCATTCCAGATACGTTGAATGCAGCTTTGCCTGTTGAAGCTGCTACAAGCACGCACAAGTTCTCGGGACTAAATTTGTTTTCTTTTCCATGCCTTATATAGGACTGCACTATTGCAGTAATTACGTGGCTTTTCCCAACACCAGCACCCCCACTGAGGAAAACACTGAAGGGTTCTTTTGTTGTTTTTAGTTGGTGTAATACATTAAGTACGAATTTTTCCTGTTTGACATTGAGGCTTCGCATTAACTTCCTGTACTCACTTCGTCAATTAATCCTGGTGGTCTAAAATGTTCAACATGACTTCTTGGTGATGCTGCACTTCTGAAGATGTCCTGTTCTAAATACGCGTCTTCTTCTTTTTTGTCAATGATACCTTAAAGAGAAGATAACAATTTTACTGAAGATACTCTTCAAAGTTATTACAATTAAAAAGTGGAATTCGGTAGGGCATTCGGAAGGGAAATCGAAAGGGAATTCACCCCGTCCTGGACTCGTTCTGGATGCCATTTCTTTCCCCGTGTTATATTTATATGGATCATTAAAGTTCACCCCAAAGAAGAAAAATAAAATGCTTGTAACTTAAATAGTTTTATTAAGTTAAGCCACTTAAAATACATCTACATTCTCTGCAGGCAGAACAGCAACAATGTAGTTTCTAAGCAACAGCAAAAATGGATCATGCAGTCATTCAAAAGGGGGGGAAAGCAACAAAGGTTTTAAATAAATTAAAAATAAAAACATCATCAATAAATTATAACTAAATATTCATTAGTTTTATGCAAATACAAATTACACAAGTTTTGATTATAAAATGTCTGTTTCTCAACACACCGCACCGATCTTACCAATTAAGCTACTGTGAAAAATGAGCCGCAAAGATGTACCAATACGTCCATATGGACTACTTTGATTCCGCAAATCAGCTCAATCGGCAGAGCAGGTTTCCAGTTTGCAATTTGGGAATTCTCCTTGCCTATAAAATACTCTCAAAAGACATTCAACTCGCAGAGATTATTATTATACGGAGGGTTGATTCAGATAAAATGAGACGACTTTGCAGTTCTGTTAGGATGGTGTAATACCATGGCGCCACCATCGGTTGTGTTCGATGTGAGAACCACGTTTTAGACTATCGCCCGGCACCGTAATTTCCACTGAAGTAGGCAGAGTTTGAGGGACTCCATGGGAAGTTCGTTCCACACCTGCTGACACACTTTCCATAGCCCATTAACGGTTCTTGGTCGGCGACTTCTGAGCCGTCGTTTCAGGAGACCAAAACCACAGAAATCCATCGGTAATGCGTCAGGAGATTTTACAGGCACATGAGAGAAGGGAATAACTCGTATGCCCGTCTCCTGTTCCATCTTCCTGTAGTAAGCCACAGATGACTTGACAGTGTGGCTTGATGCCTTGTCCATGTGGATCCAAACTTTTGATTGCTCACCAGGGTACAGACGTGGGATATCCTGCCGATATATGTGGTCCATTACATTACTCTGGAAGTATACCATATTTGCGCATAGTTTTGCACTTTTTAGTGCATTTAAATCCGAATCCTAATTACAAATAAAACGGGATAACCTGCTACTAGTTTATCTGTGGTTCAGTTGATTTTTCCGAATAGATTGGCCATTTATTTTCCAGTAATGTGTTAAATTTAAAAGAATCACTGGAGAAAATGTATCATCAACACTTTATTAAGAGTCGCTTCAGTATTTTTTCAATTTTTAAGCATATTCATGTAGGCCCCGCTCCTTTTTTTCTTTCCAGTATTGACATTTTCAAGTATTCAATTAAAAACATCATTTGAGTGAATTACTAGTTCGGGAAAAAATATGCATTACATGCAAATCCGAAGCCTACTTATAAAAATAACGTTCACAGATCCTTTAAGTTTTTGCATTACAATAGAAACGACATTTTCAGTTTATGAATTAAGCTAATTTTGAATTAATAAAAAGGGTATGAAAAAAATATAAATGACTTATTAATATATCAGATCAAACATATATATAATTATATGTAATAATTTGCAATAATATATAATAAATTTTATCAAAAATTTCAAATAAATAAAAAGAATATCTTAATTGTTGCTGTCTTCATATGCTTTTCCTTTGAAGCAAGGTCTAGGAGTGACGTCATCTGCACCAGCCAATCACGTCAATTTACCCGCATAAGCAATCCTTATTATTTTAATATCCTTGGAATCGAATGAAGAAGGGCGAAAAAGAGGAGCGGGCTTGTCCAAGCTACCTTCCTGGGAACCCGGAGTCAAGAAGTGCTTCTAAGCGGGCATGCGAGCAGCAGGTTAGGCTTTCTAATATTCGCTATTGCCGAGAAGCCGCGAGTAAACCTCGCTGCCGCGTTTTTCGCGGGAAGCGAGGAGCGGTTATCTCCCTGGAACCACAAGGGGAAGGGCAGCTGCCGACACGAGAAATAGTCCGCGGTCCAGCAAGTTCGACTTATGAGAATTTGGAGTCGGGTGCCAAAGCCGCTCGCCCTAAGCTCTCAGGAATTGCAAGTATTGATAGTAATATTGTTACGGAGACGTATACTAATACGTTAGAGGACGGGCAGAAGCCACTTCAGCATTTTGGCCGACATTCCTCCGCCAACCATGATTTCGAGAACTTGACGAGTAGGAGCCTTGGTCCATGCATGTTTTCGAGTTCATTGGAGACGGAATTTATCCAGGAGGAATTGACTGACAAAAACTTGGCAGATATCTCGGAGGCCAACTTAGGAGACCCACGCCCACGGAGTGATACCAGCGTAAGCGCGCCTATCACCGGTGAGCAGTGCATAGCGCGTTGCGAGGCTCATTTAGTAAATTGCAATAGTAAGCAAGCTGTTTTATTGTCCTTAAGCTGCGTAATTGCAGACGTTAGTTACAGTATGTTCTTTGTGGCATTGACCTTAACTAATGCATGTTTATTTTCTTGTGTCCTATCAGGCTCACATTCAGCGACACCTCTCCCCGCCGACTTTGCATTTGTTCGGGTTCCTGTAATCCTCCCGCTAAAAGGATTACGCGACGGGTTCACCGTAGCGGTTCAGCTTCAGAAGTAAAGCGGTCCAGAAAAACAAGGAGGCAAATTAATTACCTGTTAGATGTTTGAAAACTTTATCGCGTGTAATTCACGTAGTTGCTTTGATTTTGGTTATTTAACGCATTAATTTATTTGTGTTAATTGCAATGATATTTCATTTCCGAGCCATCCAGAAGGAGGGCTTTAGAGAATTTCATTTGTAAGAGCCAATTAATTATTTAATGACAATTAAAATAAAACTTTCAATTGCCAAGCTTTGCAACTCATTTTTAAACACCCTCCCTCACCACTTCAGGTACGTTACAATTTGGCAAGCCCAAAAGAAAAGATGCACCTTCTTATGCAGAGACCTCACAGCCAGATATCAAAACTTTTGCGAATTTTAACAGTTTGCCCCTTATGCTTAAATTACCTTTCTTCACTTCTTTTGAACATGCTTGCAGAAGCTTAGGCACACCACTTTCAGATTTCAAAATATAGCTGACACAGTATTTCTCACAAGCATAAGTTTCCAGGACAAACTGGATGTCAATATTCGCACCCCATGCTTCTAGTACTGCCGGTTGTACGGATTCACGTAGATGGAGTTGGTAGCTCGCCTAAGAAAAATTGTCGCCCTTTTGATGCTGCTTCTGACAGCGGCTTCATATTCTCCCTCAGTTAAACCCAGCGACAAAAGATACTCTTCTCATGGAATGATTTGATTGAAAGAATTCCCCATCGCATTAAGTTTTTCCTCAATCTTAAGAAAATTTTCTTTAGCCACCTTAAGTTGCTTTTTGTCTCCATCAGATGGTAAAGGTTCCAAAATTCTAGTGTTTTTTCATCGGAGGCTTAGGAAAAGCAAAACGTTATTTGTCTCTTTCTTCTTGTAGCAAGTTGCCGTGTGTTTGTGAAGCTGGTATGCCATAAGGTTTTTCCATATACCTTCCTCATTTCTCTCAAGTTTTATACTGCTCAATGAACTGCACATATTCTCGTTCTGACAGCTCAGTTCCGGTGTATGTCGGAGCATCCTTAATCCAATATAAACCGTGTACGTGGGGAGATCGTCGCATTTGAAATTCGACTCTGAAAAAGTAATCGCTTAGTTGTGAGGTGAAAAAATTCCGTCGCTAGGAAGTAAAATCATGTTAAGCAGGAACCGATAACGGTCATTAAAGTGCCTCATGCACGTTACTGGGTCCGAGCGGATGAGATCTGCCACTTCTTGAAATATTAGCTCTGCAGCCTCCTCTTCTATAATGTCTTCGTTTTTTAGTATTTTTTTTAGCATAACGATAAGTTCTGTCCACTTTGTTTCAGCAGCGGATAATATCACAAAAAATGTACATTTGCCTAGCTGACGGACCATTGCTACAACATCCTTGGTTTTTTGTGCCCAATAAATATTCAGCAGCGAATATTCTTGAAGACTGAGTAACCCTCGTCCTTGTTTAATAGGTCTTCCACAAATCCGGGTCTCCGAATATCCCCTGCAGTGATTTTCTCGTTGCCAAGTTTCTTCCTCAAACAAATTTGCACAGACTGATAAATCTTTTCCATTCTTGACTTGTAAAATGCGTAAAGTACATGAATTGGTTTCACAGCCGTACGTTTGTAGCTGCGTAGTTCAGACCTTTTCATGTCTGTGTAGGAGACTCGCAGATTGTCTGGGAATACTCTTAAAATTCCACAGTACACATTGGGAAATGATAACGCTTCCGCGTTTTGGTCCTGAAACAGTGGTGACGGATTCTTCCCTTCCGCTGGCGCCATTCTTATCCCTGTAAGAGCTGTCTCCTTGTCATTGAACACCAGCGTTTCTTCTGCAGGCAAATTTGGCTGAGACACTGAAAAACCTACCAAAAAAATTGTCATTTTGGATAGTTATCACAATAAATTTTTATATAAATATAAATATATTATCACAGTAAAATAAAGTTTTTGGTTTTTTTCCATAAACTTTTACCATTTTCAATTTCAGTTACACTCTCATCTTCAACATGTCGACTTTCAATTTTATTATCACGGCCATCCTCGCCTGTGGGGACGGCAAAACACAGTTGACTTCTCTAGTGATAAATAACCCTGGTACTTTGAATTTTTCAATGCTATTACCTGTTTGTGTATTGGATTTTTCTTGTGGCTGGATTGCAAGTTGAGGGTTTCATCTGAAATTAAATTAATAATAATAAAATTTATACGAAGTTCAGATGAATCGATATAATGGAAATAAAATTTTGCTAACATATTTACCATCTTTATGTCGTGACCAATTTTCAGAGAGGACTATTTTCTTATTTAGGTAAAGGGGTGTTCCTACAAGGTATTTTGTTGCAAGATACATTTTTATAGGGTCTTACAAATTCCCACAAATACGGACGTTCAGACTCCATTCGACACATAAGTTGTACCTGGACTATAGAGGACTCGTTGAAACTCCGTGGTAACACACTGGCCATAACAAGATCATTCTCCACATTTACGACACTCCCCTTTAATGCTGATTGTCGCTCCGTGCCGACTATTTTTATTTGCATAATTGGTATTCTTCCTGCAACGAGCCTTGCCTCAAGTGGATTAAGACCCTGTAGTTCCTTTGGCAGATCTGAAAGTTCAAACCCGTTTTTCAAGCAGATTTTTGGAATATTTTTATTTCGGCAGGTTTTCTTGCATGATCCACAGAGATAGTGAGGTGTGTGTTCAATGTTTAGAATTTTATGGGTTTCTTCTTCACCAACGCCCCAATTAATACGCAGTATTTCTCTAGAAACCAGAGTCATATAAGTTTTTTTCCATAAGCTGCCACAGCAAGAGCAAATATATACAGGAGCTTCTCTGATTTTTGCCCTGAAGTGTTCTAACAGTGCTGCAAATCCTGGACAGTACATTCTGCGTCTCTTGAGCCGCTGCGCCGTATTAGCCGATTGTTCTGCTCTGCGTTTTTCAGAAATTTTACGTCGCCAATCACGACGTTGAGTGTCTACCTTTTGCTCTGCTTCTCGAAAGTCCGGTTTTTGACGAGTCACTCGACGACGTTTGGTGTCTTCCCTTTGCTCTGATTCTCGGAGGACGGGATTTTGGCGAGTTATGCGCCGTTTTCGGGAGTTTTCTCTTTGCTCAGCTTGTCGAAAGAGAGGATTTTGGCTACTCAGTTGATGTTGTCGAGTGTTTTCCTTTTGTTCAGCTTCTCGTACGACGGGATTTTGGCGAGTCATCCGACGTCTTTGGGAGTTTTCTCTTTGCTCAGCTTCTCGAAGGAGAGGATTTTGGCGTCTCAGTCGATGTTGTTGAGTATTTTCGTTTTGCTCAGCTTCTCGGGCGACAGGATTTTGGCGCGTCATGCGACGTCTTTGGGAGTTTTCTCTTTGCTCAGCTTCTCGAAGGAGAGGATTTTGGCGTCTCAGTCGATGTTGTTGAGCATTTTCGTTTTGCTCAGCTTCTCAGACGATGGGATTTTGGCGAGTCATGCGACGTCGTTGAGAGTTTTTGCTTTGCTCAGCTTCTGGTACGACTGATTTTTGGCGAGTCAAACGGCGGCGTACTGTATTGCGTTGTTATTCTTCTCTTTGGATGGCTTCATTTTTCCTTTCGTTCCTTTATTTTTCTCTACTCTCTCTACGCCGCTGTTCTGCACTATTCAGCACCTTCCTATGCATCCTTACATAATACGTTTATAAAGAAATTTCATAGTTTGGAAAGCACACGGTCTTTTTCAAGAAATACACTCATTGCTAAGTAGAAAATTCGGTTGTAATAATACACGATAATACTTTTTTCAAACCAAGCTTTTATATTGTTTTATTTAGTGGCAACATTAAAGCTTAATTTTGCAACAATAAACAATAGATACATTTAACTCTCGCCATAACGATTTGACCTAAACAAACTAACATTGCAAGTTTAATAAAAGCTTTTAATAAAATTGCTTATTATTATTACCAAAATATTTATTACCCTTTTAGGTGTTTTAATTAATAAAGGCGCACACAAAAAATACTCCAGGGCGATAATCTTCCTAATTCTTCTCCTTTTGATTTTTTTTTACCCCTTTTCACCGCACCCTTTAATCTCCTTTTTTTTTGGCAGATTCTCGAATGTACTGTTTTGCAAATATACTGTTTCGAAAATGGTAAAGAGGTCTCTTCTTTAGTTTCTCATTTTTTCCGAGGTTATAACATTTTAGATGCCATATGTTGCTATCTGAGATCATCTATTTTTACCCTTTTATCTCACTTTCCCCCCCTCCTCCCTAATATTTTAAATCAAAAAATTGTTTTTCTCGAACGTAGTATTTAGAAAGTGTAAGAGAGCTCTACCTTCTTTTGGACCATTTCCGATCAAATGATATATGACATGCCATATGTTGCTATAGTTCTAAAGACCAAGTAACTGCCACCCCTACAATTCCAACCCCATTTGGACAATTTGGCCCAAACATCATTTTAATGTTGATCTTGCTTAGAGAAGTCTGCATACCGAATTTCACTTCTTTATATAGGGTGTTTCATAATTGGTGTCCCGTCTTTAGGTCCAATTAACGACTCAAGGGGAACAGATTGGGGGGAAATGAATATTGATTATTTGGTTTTAATGTCCCCTAATTCAGAATAAAAACATTTCACGTTCCTGGGGGTGAAGGGGTAAATTTTGAAAATTTTAATTTTGTAGGGGTAGGGGTTATACCCCATGTGTTATATAGAAAGTTGTAGAGCATCATGTAAAATGTGGGTTTAGCAAAAAACCCGGTGAAAAAATCTCATCCCCTGCCCTTTATCGAGTGGGCAAAGTGAAAGGTATGGCTAGCCGATGTGGACAAAAACCATACTTATTAAAAACAGTAGGGCCTACATTTGGAAAATTAATGAGAATGAATGAGTCGTTACCCTGAAAAGCTAATAAACTCGACCAGGCTTTTCCCCCCAGGAAAAACATTATGAAATTTGAAAACTGTACATGGGAATTGGGAAATGTAAAAAATGTAAAATGTTTTTCTGTTTTTGTCTACATTAGCTAGCCATACCTTTCACTTTACCCACTCGATAAAGGGCAGGGAATGAGATTTTTTCACCGGGTTTTTTGCCAAACCCACATTTTACATGATGCTCTACAACTTTCTAAATAACACATGAGGTCTAATCACTACCCCTACAAAATTAAAATTTTCAAAATTTACCCCTTCACCCCCAGGAACGTGAAATGTTTTTATTCTGAATTAGGGGTCATTAAAACCAAATAATCAATATTCATTTCCCCCCAATCTGTTCCCCTTGAGTCGTTAATTGGACCTAATGACGGGACACCAATTAAAAAACACCCTGTATGCATTTCCAACTGAAAGGAAAAGATGAAGTGTCACCGGTTATGGAAGGCGAAGTTGTCAAAACTATTAAATCCATGAAAAAAGGAAAGTCCCCCGGAGAAGATGGAGTTACAATTGACCTGATTAAGGAAGCAGGAGAAGAATTCAACAAGTTACTGACAAGTTTTTTCACGAAATGCCTTGAGATGTCAGACGTACCAGATGATTAGAATAATGCAATGATGGTTCTATTTTTCAAAAAAGGAGACCGAGAAAATGTCCAGAACTATCGCCCTATCAGCCTTTTGTCAGTTGTTTATAAGATCTTCAGTAAAGTCCTGACAAACAGAACCCAGCATTATACTTTGACTCAGCATTATACTTTGACTCAGCATTATACTTTGACTCAGCATTAGACTCAGCACAACCAAGAGAACGAGCGGGCTTTCGAAGCGGATATAGCACGATCGACCACATTCAAGTTATTAGAGAACTTATCGAACGCCACAACGAATATGAAGTGCCACTTTGCTTTGCCTTCATCGACTTTGAGAAAGTTTTTGACTCGGTGTTCACACATGCTGTAGTGAAAGCTCTGGAAAGAACGGGAATAGCCGGAAGCTATATCAGTATTCTCGAGAAGATATTTAGTAAAGCGAATGCTACCATTCGTTTGGATAAAGGGAAAGCAAGGATCAACCCTGGAAAAGGAGTAAAAACAAGGAGACACCATTTCACCAAAACTCCTCACAGCAGTTTTAGAGGAAGTCTTCAGGGAACTGAACTGGTCAATAAAAAGGGCTTAAAATAAACGGTGACTTCCTTAACCACCTTCGTTTTGCCGATGACATCGTCCTTCTGAATTGGAGGAAATGTTACAAGAACTAGCAGAGGCTATCCTGCGTGTAGGACTGAAACTGAACACACAGAAGACAAACGTTATGTTCAATGCATCTGCTCCAAAACAGAAGGTCATGGCAGGCAGCATTATGATTGAAGAAGTACAGAGCTACATTTACCTGGGACAAGAAATCACTATGGAGGCAACATTCTGAATGAAGTTAACAGACGAATTAGAACAGCATGGAGTGCTTTTGGCAAGAATAACATTATCTTGAAGACCAACATGCCACTTAGCTTGAAACGAAAAGTTTTCAACCAGTGCGTTTTACCAGCACTCACCTATGGAGCTGAAACATGGACTTTATCAAGGAGGACAACAAAAAGACTACAAACAACACAGAGAAGCATGGAAAGATGTATGCTGGGAATTACAAGAAGAGGTGTAAAATGCAACAGCTGGATAAGAAGCCAAACGAAGGTGATTGACGTCATCGAACGGATCAAACATTCTAAATGGCAATGGGCTGGTCACATCGCTAGAAGAAAAGACATGAGATGGACAACAGTCCTTCTGGATTGGTACCCTCGAGACTTTAAACGCCCAAGAGGACGATCCCATGCAAGGTGGCTCGACGAAATAAGGAAGGTGGCTGTCGTCAACTGGAAATCCTAAGCTTCAAACAGAGAAGAATGGAAGCGTTTAGAGAAGACCTTCATCCAGCAGTGTGGATTGCAGATGGTTGACCGTGATGATGATGATGATGATGATGATGATGATATGCATAAATACGCGTAGACCTTCTGGTCCTCTCTTATTTCCGCCCCCGAAACTTCTACCCCAGTGGGCCAATCAAAACCAAACTACATAGTGAAGTTGCACATGCCATAGTAAGCTACATTCCGAATTTCAACCTTCTACCACAAAAAAATGCGGAAATTATGAAGGGGACGGACGGACGGACAGACAGACAGACGGACATTGTGAAAACAATAAGTAGGTCCATTCTTCCGCTACTTAATAATAAAATAAGATGAAGAAGAAAAACGGGACAACCCAGGACATCTTATTCAAAACCGGGACAAATCTAGGACATTTTTTCAAGCCGGGACAAAGAGGCAAAATCCGGGACTGTGCCGGCTAATCCGGGACGTCTGGAGATTGATGCCTTATGGAAGCTTAAGAGATCTGCCTTCATGCCTTTTCAAAGCGACCCGTCCTCTAAAAATAGGCAAAAAAATGGCAAAAATAAATAAGCAATTTAAGCAGCATATTCGGACATCTAAAAGGACTTATTTATCTAAACCAGGAGCTCGAATGTGTGACATTTGGAGAACCCTTCGTCACAGTAAACGCATTAAACAAAAATTCCCGATTCAGAAAAGAGTAGAATACACTCACTGACCAAAAATCATGACACTGCTTAATAACGTGTTGGGCGCCTTCTGGGCCAGATAACGGCGGCGATCCGTCGTGGAAGAGAGTCTACCAGTTCCCGGAACACCTTCACAGGCGCTACAAGCCATGCCGCCTCCACTGCACTCCATAACGATGCTGCATTTACCAGTTGTGTTGGTGACGATCTGACAGATCGTTCGATGACGTCCCACAAATGTTCAATGGGATTGCAATCTGGGGAGCGTGGAGGCCAAATCATTGTCGTGAAGTCGGTAGCATGTCCCTCCACATGTCACAAGGGCCGCGTGTGGAGGCGCATTATCCTGCTGGAAGACGCCGTCGCCCGCGGGCTAAAAACAGTTCATGAAGTGTTGCAGGTGGTCCTCAAGCAAATCGATGTAGGAAGTAGCACGCAGAGCGGATGTCAGATGCACCAATGGACCCATTGCATACCACGAAAAAACACCCCAGACCAGTATGGAGCCTCCACCTGCTTCGTGTGGCCTACGCCAGACAAGGACACGACCATCGGCCCGATACAGCTGAAAGCGTGACTCGTCGGACCAAGCAACCCTTCGCCAGTCCTCAGCGGCCCAATGTCGATATTGGGTGGCCCAGGCTAGGCGTTGCCGACGATGTGCAACTGTCAAGAGTGGCACCCGTCGTGGCCTCCTGCTCCCAAAGCCTGCAACTATCAAGGTTTGCCGAATTACATCACGGAAACTGTTGTGGGACGTCCCTGATTGCACCGCATAGCCCGCTATCGCCCTTCGGTCAGCAGTTGCAAGGCGGGTGACCCGGCGAACACCTCTGGCATCAACGAGGCGTGGGCGACCCGTCCGCTATCCGACATGGGTTGTAACCCCTCGTTGGCTGTACTCTCGATAGATCCTTGTGGGGGAAAATTGCAGGGTGTTGGCTACATCTGATATTGAGGCACCCATCCGTCTGGCACCAACAATCATTCCCCGTTCAAATGCGGATAGCTCTCGGCGTGCTGGCATTTCTACAGCTAGGTTTGCTTATAATGATTGTGTGATATCAAGGAGTCCTGTGCACCTGCATTCCGAGAATGGAAGCAGCGGGATCTGTGTCATTACGGACAGGGAACCTGATTGGAGGGGTGTGCCATAACTTTTGATGAGTGAGTGTTTAATGTGGAACGACAATCCTAACGATAAGTATGAAATTAAACAGCTGAGTGGCTCTACTTATTTTACGAGTGCAGACAATTTCGATCAATCTATGGCTACTATTGACTGTTCAATTCAGAGATCCTTAATCTAACGAGATGCGACAACAAGCAAAATTCCCATAGCAAGCTTGATTTGCCAAAAATACCCGCGGCGCCATCTCGTAACAAGCGCTCAAATGGCAAGAGAGCATTCGCAAGTGTTGTCATCTTGTAACTAACCATGGCCGAATAACAATACTTCTTGTATTAATTAAATAGAAATGAACTCTTTTTGAAGTGAAACTTCTTATGCGGCGACAATGAGGGGTGAAATGCTAGCACGAAACGCTTTTCTTGTTACGGAAGTGACGTAGTTCCAACAATCCAACCTTCATTGTTTCCAACAAATGGAAAACGCTGATTGTTAACATCCGAGATGGAGCGTCACCACTGAGAGAGAATGCCTTCATTGGAATGTAATGCATTGTTACATCATAGATAGTGGAAATTCAGGGCTTATAAGAGAGGTTCAGCACCACGTAAACGCGAACGTGACGCGAACGCGTGTGACGTTTCTAGTCTGAAATGACGTAGCTTTTTCATTGTTTACACATTCCTGTAAATAATGAAAAAGCTATGTCATTTCAGATTGGAAACGTCACACGCGTTCGCGTCACGTTCGCGTTTACGTGGTGTTGAACCTCTTTATTTTTGGTAGAAATACGAATAACATTGCACTATTCTCGTAGCCGACGAAAAAGACAGGCCCCGGCACTGAAAAATCACCTGACCATAGCAGTCCGAGTAACAATTCAATCTTAATTGTTTCTAACAAACGAAAAAACGCTGATTATTAAAATCCAAGATGGAGACAATGAAAGTTGAATTGTTGCTCAGACCACTATGGTCAGGTGACTTTTCAGTGCCGCGGCCTGTCTTTCTCGTCGGCTGCGACTATTCTGCTGGTGACGTCAGTTCCTGGCCCGTTGCCTAGCGATTCCAAACAATAGGTTAACACATATCAGTGCTACAATACAGTGGCAATCGAAAAAGACGAAGGTGAAATAAAAGAAACTCGTCGTCAAGTAATGTCAATGAATTGCTAAAGCAACTACTTATTTTATAATAATAATAATAATAATAATAATTTAATTTAATTTAATTTAATTTATTCAGATCAGAATGTACAAGCAAATACAAACTGCCCCTACAGGTAAAAAACCCAAGCGGGGAAAGAATTCAAAAGAAAAAGATTACATTTCGGAACAAATAAATCAAAATCAGATATTTAAAGTCTTAAAAATAGAATTGGTTGGGTCATTAAAAATGTCTACATCTTTATGAGAGAGGATTGTATTATACAAAGTGACAAGAAGGAGTAATCTCACCAATATTTGTCCTCGTATTAGGAGCCATAATAATAATAATAATAATAATATAAAATATAATAATAGGTATATGCATGCGTGTTACCCGAAAGTACATCTCCCATTCATAGTATTTTTATGATTGTAGTTATGTGAATCAAACGGAGAGTTCGGCGCCAAAAACAGCTACAGAACGCAAAATCAACTGAAAAAGCAATTCCAAACAAAAGAAAATTATACGGAAGCTAGAAAGTCTACAGAACGCGTACGAAATTTTCGAGCTTGTCAATGGCAGGATTTGGAATCAAATCCGCCATATACATCTGCAGAAAGGGAAAAACACAAATATTCCATGAATTTACCACATAGCACCCTTCAACAAAGGCAATTTTAATAAAATATGCAAAGCGGTGATTAACAGTGTTATTTATCACGATGTTAAAACTGAGCGAAGACTATCCGTAAAATTCGAAGCACGGTGATTGTTGATTTAATAAAGTCATTCCGCAAAAATTACAGTGTTCGCTCCGAAACAATCGAATGTATTATTCAAATTATTTATTAATTTAAAAATTCCATAAATTTCAAATTTTAAACTCGATTTTATCGATGAAGGCAAGAGAGGAGGGTGCGGTCTTAGAGATATTCCTATTTTACTTTTCTATGCTGGGAAAAAAATGGCAACATGACGAGAATAATTCTACACAACAAATTCGCGTGAAATATTTTTTTTTCCAGTAACACACGCATATTCAACTTCTTTCTTCACTAATAATTTTTGATTTATTTACTGCTGGAGAGACCTCGTTTCAATGTTAAAAGTACATATTTTAGTTTATTGCATAATGAAGTATATTATAAAACATTAATTTTATTTCTCTAAAGCTTTTTTAACAATGTTAACATTTAGAATAAGATATTGTAGTGTTGCTAGATCATAAACTTGTTTTTTAGGTTTTATTTGGTAATAACGTCCTTTTCAACTGCCATGGTCATTTCAGGACGGCGTTATAGGGGCCGCAAATTTTGCCTCGCAAGGGTTCTTTACTTGACCAACGGCTTTACTTCCCTTCCGAAGGCAGTGCGTGATCCCCCTGAAAAAATCCTCGTCGTCCTCGACCGGGATCGAACCCGCGGCCTCGGTCATCAGACACGATCACGCAATCACTGAGCCAACGAGGCCGATTCATAATCTTGTATTTGTGTAAAATACTTTGATTTTCTAAAAAAAATCTTTAATATTTTTAATCATTATTAAGTACCGAAAAGTGCTTTATGCTATCAATGTGGGAAAACGTGTCCGTCTGTCTGTCTGTCTGTAACTCAAACTCCTCCGAGGCTATGAAAGATTTTCAAAATCTGTTTTCGTCAGTCGATAAATATGGTTCATGGCACGAACTAGTTACAAATATTATATAAATCGGTTCATTGGCACGTACACAAATGGTATCTCTATTTTCCCGCCTAGCAATTTTCAATGGGAAGATTTATTAATTAATATATCAAATAAATCGTAATGACGAGATAGAGGCGGCTATTCATTACTATATTCATTACTATATATGATATATTAAGTAATATATCAAACAAATCGTAAAGACGAGATAGAAGCGGATATTAATATGGTTTCGGGAACGAACCATTTTCAAAATGGATGTAATCGAAACAATGACACGTGCTCTAATAGTACCCTTATGACACCCTCAAAAATTTTCAATGTTAAATATGAAATGTAATATATTAAACGACTTGGAATGATGTGTCATGAATGAATATAACGTAAAATTAATGATAGTCGAAATTAGTTTCAAGGAACCTGGTTTAGTGGAACCATTATGGTTCATTGGAACTTTCAATGCTAAAATATGGCATGTAATATATCAAACGACTTGGATTGAGGTGTATTGAATGAATATTACGTAAAATTAATAATAGTCGAAATTGGTTCAAAAGTACGTGGTGTAATGGTTTAGTTTAACCTTTCGGTACTTGGTTATGTCATTCCTTAATGGTTCATTAAGTACCGAAAGGTGCTTTATGCTCTCAGTGTGGGGAAACGTGTCTGTCCGCCTGTCTGTCGCTCCGTCTGTCTGTCCGTCTGTCTGTCTCTAACTCTAACTCCTCCGAGGCTATGAAAGATTTTCAAAATCTGTTTTCGTAAGTCCATGAATATGGTGCATACAACGAACTAGTTACAAATATCTAAATCGGTTCATTGGACACTTGCGGAAATGGTACCTCTATTTTCCCTCCTAGCAATTTTCAATGAGAAGGTATATTGAGTAACATATCAAACAAATCGTAATGACGAGATAGAAGCGGATATAAATTACTATTTTCGTCAATCGATGAATATGGTAAATGCCACGAAACAATCACAAATATTAACTAAATCGGTTCAATAGCACGTGCACAAATGGTACCTTCACGACCCGACCTAGCACTTTTCAATGGGGAGTTATATTAAGTAGTATATCAAACAAATCGTAATGACGTGATAGAAGCGGATATTAATATGGTTTCAGGAACGAACCATTTTCAAAATATATGTAATCGAAACAATGCCACGTGCTCTAATAGTACCCTTATGACACCCTCAAAATTTTTCTATGTTAAAATATGACATGTAATATATCAAACGACTTGGAATGATGTGTCATGAATGAATAAAACGTAAAATTAATGATAGTCGAAATTGGTTTCAAGGAACCTGGTCTAATAGAACCATTATGGTTCATTGGAACTTTCAATGCTAAAATATGCCATGTAATATATATCAAACGACTTGGAATAATGTGTCATGAATTAATATAATGTAAAATTAATGATAATCAAAATTGATTGCAAGGAACCTGGTCTAATAGAACCATTATGGTTCATTGGAACTTTCAATGCTAAAATATGGCATGTAATATATCAAACGACTTGGAATGATGTGTCTTGAATGAATATTACATAAAATTAATGATAGTCGAATTTGATTTCAAGGAACCTTGTTTAGTGGGACCATTAGGATTCGTTGGAATTTTCAATGCTAATATAGGGTGTTTCAAAATTATGTAAAATAAATTTAGTGACATATTCTTCAGGTCAAAAGAAGACGAAAATGTACTATAGCACTTTGTCTGGAAACGATTTGTTTGCGAGTAATCCAATATCATACAGTAGGGAAGCACGGTAGTTAGCGGTCGATATTTTAGTAGTTCCAGCGTTTCGACCCAACACTAGGTTGAGTGGTTTGTTCCATTTAAACCTACTTTAGGGTTGTTCCATTACTTGTGTACGGTTGTTTCCATTACTGTTTTCACTACTGTACATCCACTAAGAATATCAATTTCAGAACGTTTGCGTGCTTTGACATACGCATTACGATTTACGTAAAAAAAAGTCATGTACACGTATTCCAGTGCAGAATACACTGACATGCACCTAATGTATGGTCTTGCGGACGGAAATGCTGTGGAAGCAAGAAGACTCTACCAAGAACGCTTTCCGAATAGACGTTTGCCAAATAACCGAACATTTGTTTCTGTCGACAGACATTTGAGTGAGCGTGGTTCCTTTGGCCGTCAAACAGGACAAGGGCGGCCTGTAGCACATTCTCCGGATGAGGAGGATGTGATAATTGACATCATACATGATGAACCACAGACAAGCACCCGTCGTATTTCTTCCATGGTACACATTCCGCACTCATCTGTTTGGCGCATTCTTCACCGTCAGCTTTTGCATCCATACCACCTGCAACTGGTTCAGCAACTGAACCCAACGGACTATCCACACCGACAACGATTTTGCCAATGGATACAACGTCGTCATGCTGCATACCCTAGTTGTCTCAGCCAGATACTTTTCACGGACGAAGCAACCTTCACCCGGACAGGAATCGTAAATTCTCACAACCAGCACCATTGGGCAGATGCTAACCCGCATGTTACCAGAGCTCGAGCGCATCAAGAGCGTTTCTCCGCGAACATTTGGTGTGGAATTGTCGGAAATAATTGGCCCTTATGTGTTGCCGCCACGATTGACTGGGCGAACGTATCTTTTGTTTCTGCAGAATGCATTGTCAGAATTACTGGAAGATGTTCCTCTTTTGATAAGATCTAACATGTGGTTCATGCATGATGGCGCTCCAGCACATTTCAGCCATGTTGTGCGAGCACACCTTAATGCTGCATACACGAATTGGTGGATAGGTCGAGGTGGACCGGTAGCCTGGCCTGCGAGATCACCCGACCTTAATCCCTTGGACTTTTTTCTGTGGGGTCATGTGAAAACGATCGTCTACAGCACAGAATTCCTAACATTATGGATCTGCGACAACGAATTGAAAATGCATGCCAAACCGTTCGTAATGCTGGCGACGAACTCTTCCATGACATCAGACGGTCGCTCATGCAACGAGCCGAAGCGTGCGTGCGAGCTGGTGGCGGGCACTTTGAACAATTCCTGTAATTTGGAGCCACGGGTTTAGTTGGCTGTATCGCGTAAATAAATCGTTTCCAGACAAAGTGCTATAGAACATTTTCGTCTTCTTTTGACCTGAAGAATATGTCACTAAATTTATTGTACATAATTTTGAAACACCCTGTATATTTCATGCAATATATCAAACGACTTGAAATGATGTGTCATGAATGAATATAATGTAAAATTAAAGATAATCCAAATTGGTTTCAAGGAACCTGGTTTAGTGGAACCATTATGGGTCATTGGAACTTTCAATGCTAAAATATGGCATGTAATATATCCAACGACTTGGAATGATGTGTCATGAATGAATATAACGTAAAATTAATGATAATCCAAATTGGTTTCAAGGAACCTGGTTTAGTGGAACCATTATGGGTCATTGGAAATTTCATTGCCAAAATATGGCATGTATTATACCGGGTGGGCAAGAAATAACGTGAGGTGTTCAGAGCTCGCTAGCGGGAATTCTATTAGGCCAATTGCAGTACATTTTGGTGTATATACTTAGTGGAACATGCAGTTTCGATTTCTGCAAAAAAAAGATAGTACCAAAAGTCGCCATATGGGGCGCTTATTTCAAGAAAACAATTAATACATTTGCATAAGCGCGTTCCGTGTTGAGCAATCATGACAATAATAGGCGAGGCTGAGGATTTCCCATCATTCACGAACGAATGGCCTGACGATGACGCTTACTCTGCCTGGCCCGAGGAATATACCAGACTCCTTGAATATAGTCTATAATTTTAAGTAACGCACTGGAAAAAAATAAAACGCCTTTTTATTATTCAAATGTTATAGCTTATTTGTGATTTGGGCTTCAGGGCCCCTGTGGAGACCTAAGAGCCTTATACCAGTTTTTCGTGTATAATAGCTAAATTTTTTAGTAAACTGCTAGAAGTATACAAATTTTCAGATTTCTAAGCCTATTCGTTCAAACATTATAGCTCTGTTTATGTTTAGGACCACTTCCATGGCCCCAGACAACTATATACGTTTTTTATGTATAAGAGCTAAAATTTTAGGTAACACACCATAAATATGCGAGAATTCAGATTTCTGGACTTCCGGTTCTAAAGTTATAGCTTGATTTGTGAGTGGGGGCTCAGGGCTCATGTCGAGACCCAAGAGACTTATACCAGTTTTTAATGTACACTGAGTTAGCAAAACTCATGGGATAGTTACTTAATATCTGGTCGGGCCACTTCTGGCCCTGTGGAGTGCAGCAATACGGCGTGGTAGTGAGTCTGCAAGTCCCTGGCACACTTCTGGAGGCAGTTGACACCAGATAGTCTGCAGAGCCGAAGATAGTTGCTGCCCGTTCGTGGGCGGATGATCCAATGCCCGGAGCCTGACTTCAACAGCATCCCAGGTATGCTCGATGGGATTCATGTCAGGGCTCCGGGCTGGCCAGCTCAGTCGTTGGACCTCTCCTGCATGCTCCTCGAACCATTCGCGGACGACATTGGAGCGATGTGGTGGAGCATTGCCATCTTGAAAGACTGCTACGTCGTCAGGGTGTTGAAATGTCAAAAACGGGTGCAGATGGTCTCCGATGAGTTGACGATACCGTGGACCATTCAACGTTTGGTCCAGGATAACCAGAGGGCCCATTCCAAACCAGGAAAATGCACCCCAGACCATCACTGACGCCCCACCACCCTGCACCACCACCTGTTGGCATGCGGGATCCATCGTTTCGTGAGGTCTGCGCCACACACGGTGCCTCCCATCAGCGTGTTACAGTTGATATCGTGACTCATCTGACCATATGACGTTACGCTACTGTTGCAGAGTCCAGCCAAGATGGTTGGTGGCAAATGCACGCCGGAGTGTCCGATGGCGCTGGGTAAGCATTGGCACCCGTGTAGGGCTACGGCTGTCAAACCCGAGGGCATGCAGATTCCGACGGATTGTCCACCGAGAGACGTTTCTAGTGCGGCCAGTATTGAACTGGTCTGTGATTTGCTGCACTGTTGCGCTCCTGTCTCTCTGAATCATTCGTCCCAGGTGTCGCCGGTCACGATCATTCAGGGCAGCTGGACGCCCGGTATGGTGCCTATTGTGGACTATGATGCCTTCATCCAGCCATTCCCGATACACCCTGGAGACAGTTGAGCGGGGAAAGCCAATTTCCTGCACCACTGCCGAAATGGAACATCCCATGTGTCAGGCACCTACTATCATACCCCGTTCAAAAGACGTCAACTCGCGACGACGTGCCATTTCTGATTAATCACTTATCCAAGCTCTTCTCACAACGTCTAATGGTCCATTCCCAGAATCCGTTACCCCTGTGAATTCGTGAGCCATGCCCATCAATCAATGTGCTTGCTATCCCATGAGTTTTGCTAACTCATTGTATATTAGCTGATTTTTTAAGTAATTTACTGTAAGTAAATAAGCTTTCAGATTTCTAGACCTTTTCGTTTAAAAGGTATTGCTTGTGTTTGGGGCCTGTAGGGCTCTGCTGGGACCTATATTACTTTTTTTATATATTTGCAATATTTTTTTCGTACCACACTATGAATATATAAAATTTCAGGTTCCTAGGCCTTTCCGTTCAAACGATATAGCTTCAATTGTATTTAGTGCCTCGAGGCCCCTGGCGGGGTTCAAGAGGCTTATATCAGCTTCCTTCTATAAGGGCTATATTTTTAGTACCAAACTAAAAATATACAAAAATTCAGGTTTCTAGACCTTTCCGTTCAAAAGTTATAACTTGATTTGTATTTGAAGCCTCGGGGTCTTCTGGCGGGCCGAATAGGCCTACATCACATTTCTTGTATATTTTCTATATATTTTTAGTACAACACTATAAATATACAAAATTTCAGGTTCCTAGGTCGTTCCGTTCAAATGTTATCGCTTCAATTGTACTTAGGGCCTCGGAACCTCCGGCGGGGCCCTAGAGGCTTATTTCACTTTTCTTGTATATTGGTTTTATTTTTTTAAAACCGCACAAAAAATTTACTAAATTTCAGGATTTGCCCTCTTTCTTCAAAAGATAAAAAAGGAACCATGAAATTCATACAAGTGGCCCCTGAGGGGCCCCGGCCACCCAAGAGGATTCGCTATATTTTTCTCACCGTCCTCTGTATAGGGCCTACGTGTGTAGAAAATTTCAAGCCTCAAGGTCAATCCTTTCAAAAGTTATGGCATCAAAATTTTATGAGTAGTAGCGGGAGGATTCGCTATACTTAAAATTGAGTTCTTTAAATTCTGACGTCAACAGTCAAACTCGACGTCACAAATTGCTTAAACGCAATCAAAACTCCA
>JAHWFO010078753.1:386309-430729 GCA_023313115.1 Rhysida immarginata | reverse complement strand
CAGTATCTTCGGGTTTTCTCCTGGTTACTCCCTGTTTTACTTGCTGAATAATGAGAGCTTCGCCCTCGAAAAGCGCTTACAGGATAAGGTCGTATTTTTCCTTTTATATGTTTGTTGTGGTCAAAGAGTCTTTTATTTATTTTATCTTGTGACATACATGTTACATAGATCTGTACCATAGTCTTTAGATAGTAGATGGTCATCCAACTCCACTGAAAAATGAATTAAATCACGTACCTTTGAACCAATTTCGACTACCGTATCATTAATTTTACGTTATATTCATTCATGGCACATCATTCCAAGTCGTTTGATATATTACATGCCATATTTTAGCATTGAAAATTCCAACGAACCATTATGGTTCCACTAAACCAGGTTCCTTGAAACCAATTTGGACTATCATTAATTTTACGTAATATTCATTCATGACACATCATTCCAGATCGTTTGATATATTACATGCCATATTTTAGCATTGAAAATTCCAACGAACCATAATGATTCCACTAAACCAGGTTCCTTGAAACCAATTTCAACTATCATTAATTTTACGTTATATTCATTCAGGACACATCATTCCAAGTCGTTTGATTTATTACATGCCTTATTTTAGCATTGAAAATTCCAATGAACCATAATGGTTCCACTAAACCAGGTTCCATGAAACCAATTTGGAGTATCATTAATTTTACGTTATATTCATTCATTACATGTCATCCCAATTTGTTTGATATATTACATGCCATATCTTATCATTGAAAACATTTCAGTGTGTCATAAGGGTACCATTAGAGCACGTGCCATTGTTTCGATTACAACAATTTTCAAAATGGTTCATTTCCTGAATCATATTTATCAATTGGCGAAAATAGTAATTAATATTCGCTTCTATCTCGACATTACGATTTGTTTGATACATTACTTAATATATCTCTCCATTGAAAATTGCTAGGTGGGGTCGTGAAGGTATCATTTGTGCACGTGCTATTGAACTGATTTAGATAACATTTGTGATTGGTTCGTGCCATGTACCATATTCATCGACTGACGAAAATAGTAATGAATAACCGCTTCTATCTCGTCATTACGATTTGTTTGATATGTTACTTAATATATCTACCCATTGAAAATTGCTTGGCGGGAAAATAGAGGTACCATTTGTGCACGTGCCAATGAACCGATTTAGATAATATTTGTGATTGGTTCGTGCCAGACAGATTTTTAAAATTTTTCCTAGCCTCGGAGGAGTTAGAGTTACAGACAGACAGACAGGTTTCCCCACACTGATGGCATAATGCTCCTTTCGGTACTTAATAAACCATTAAGGAATGACATTACGAAGTACCGAAAGGTTAAACTAAACCATTCGCGGAACTATATTTTTAAACAGCCCTATGTTAACATTGAAAGTTCCAATGAACCATAATGATTCCACTAAACCACGAACCTTTAAACGAATTTTTGACTATCATTAATTTTACGTTATATTCATTCATGACACATCATCCCAATTTGTTTGATATATTACATGCCATATCTTATCATTGAAAATATTTTAGGGTGTCATAAGGGTACTATTAGAGCACGTGCCATTGTTTCGATTTCAACCATTTTCTAAATGGTTCATTCCTGGAACCATATTTATTGATTGGCGAAAAATTTATTAATTGACGAAATTTATATCTGCTTCTATCTCGTCATTACGATTTGTTTGATATATTACTTAATATGTCTTCCCATTGAAAATTGCTTGGCGGGAAAATTGAGGTACCATTTGTGCAAGTGCCAATGAACCGATTTCGATAATATTTGTGACTGGTTCGTGCCATGAACCATATTCATCGACTGACGTAAACAGATTTTGAAAAATTTTTCATAGCCTCGGAGGAGTTATAGTTACAGACAGACAAGACAGACGGACAGACAGACACGTTCCCCCACACTGATAGCATAAAGCACCTTTCGGTACTTAATAATTGACAATCCAACTATTGAATCCATTATACAGCTCACTATTAATTTTGGACATCAACTAAATAAATAAAATAACTTTACAAATTAGGAAATTCAGATGACGCTAGGTGCCGCATAGAGGGCAGAAAATTCATTGCGACCATGCGGCTCCTATCGTGATCTGAATTCCCTAGCTTCCCTTAACAATGGAAAATGACGGGAGTTGAACGACCATTTACTTCCATAGACTGTGATCTGTACCGTTGTTAATAGGGTTTTAGATGATGCTGAAACCCTAAAATAGATTATTATAATTAGCTAATTGCCTTCCAGTAAAAACTATGTAGAGCAATTAATAACCATTTCCTTAATTTATTATTTCATTATTAAGTAATTCGGTAATCTTCGTAAATTTTCCGTCACGGGGTTTGCTTCATGTGCAACGTCGAGTTACACGGTGCGTTGGTAATATACGGGGATATGTATCGCGGTGCTTTGTAACTTTAAAAATTGTATTCATGGATGCTTACCTCATCTTATAAATTATTTCGAGACGAGGTATTTTGCTTAATAACAGTGTTCTAATTGCAATTCTTTAGCGACCGCCGCTAAGGATTTTGCCGCTATATTTGTTAAACTCTGCACTTCCGGAGCGCTGCACAAGACTGCCAGCGGGAACCTCTTCGAGGGAGGCCAACTGGTTGTCAAAGATTGTTGTTTTGGTTTAGGATTATTAGATTTACGATTTTCTGGCAATTTCGCCATAGATGTTAGGGATGGTTGGGCTGACATGATGCTCTCATGTGTTTCCAGACAAGTTCTAATCGAAGGAAGAACTGAATTATATGGAACGACCGTGGAGTTTGTTACAGAAGCGAAAGCTGCGGGCGGCCGACTCTTCTGTATCAGAATTTGCGTATGTCGTCTAGAGAAACCATAGAAGACGCTCCGAGTGCCTAGGGACCGCTTGGTACTCGACGCTTAGAAAAAAAATCGGATCTCAGGTTAACAAACAATAAATTTATCTTTAACGTAATTTAAAACTACCAGATTGACTTTCACTCCGAAGACAAAGAAGTATCCGAATACCGTGATCAAAAAAAAATACCATGAATAGAAAATTGAACCTTTTAGAATACGTCAGCGGCTCGAGGTCACTGTTTCCCTCCCCTGATTGTAATAAAAGGGAAACCCGCGCTCTCCTTAGCGCTCTGTTCGACGTCTTAAGGTCGTCGTCGCATTCGACATGAAAGAAGTCGACATTTAACGGAACCTATTCCAAAGGTTCTTCGTCTAGTGGGGGAGGACTGTAGCGGCCGATTTAGCGTTTCAAACCTTTTCTTCCTCCCTCCCCTCCCCCCTCCTCCAGTTTTTCTCTCTCCAATGATTTTTCTGGGCTCCCCAGCCCAACGTGACGAAATCCATATAATAAATAATTTCTGACGTCGTTTGAGGATAGGCTATCGTCGACAAAATAAAGGAAACAATGATCAAAGCAACGATGACCTCAACAAAGGAAGTACTGTTGTGGCCTTTCACGTCGTAGAAGAAAAGGAATAAGCTTTATAATAAAGAAGCAAGCTGAAGTTAGAACGGCGGCAGCCATCGCGAAAACATGACGATGGAGATGGACGTCGACGCAAAGAGATCGTTATTCCAAAGCGAATCTATATTGCAAATCATACATCTCTCTCCCGGTACAATTAAGGAAAGATATCTGGATTAAGGACAACGATTGATGAAACGATACGGATTTGACACCGTTATCAACGATGATTGATAATTGACGATACGGTAAATAAGACGATGTTTAGCCCCATGTGAAAAGACTGTAAACCAAGATTTTCCGATCAATCAACTTTCCTCACGAGAGAAAGTGGCTCGTCTGCCAGATACTTCGAGAACACTTCAGGCCGGAGAGTGTTTACCCCGCAACGGAGTCATGCATTGTAAGGAAAGCAGTGTCGCCGAGCGCAGAAGCACAGTTGGTTTTGTAAGCGTTGTAAGTTTAGCGCAGTAGGACTCCCACTAATACCCTCAAAATCGTGTGTTTGCGATTTTGAGTCTCCCTACCCTTACCCCCTCCCCCCATTATTCTTAATGTAAAAATTAGTTTTCCCTTCCCTTTCTTACTGTTGTCTAAACCTTACGTCCCGAGCTTCTGAAAGAGCGTCTAAACAAATGAGATTCGCGGTTGTAGTTCCTTTGATATTTGGACTCACAGCTGACCTCTAATTGCTGAAGAGTAAAAAAACGATGAAATAAACTTAAAAGGAAGAAAATATGCCAATGATCATAATTTAAAAAATATGAGTTTGAATTAGTAAATTTAAATATTTACCTGGTGGCTTTACGCGACGTTCTCGGCCGAACTTGAAAGGAGAGAAAAGAGGTTTATGTCATGCGGCAAATGTTTAGAAGGTGTAAGGCATTCAAAAGGAAGAATTCAGACAATCCTGAAAGTACTTACCTAGACTGATCCAGATGAACTTTTGAACTTTGAACTGACCTTAAAGCTCCTAATTAATTAAATCTTTTAAAACTGTTTACAAATAATATAATTTTTTTCTTTCTTTTCTGAACGCCCGGTGGCGAAAGAATGGCATTACTAATTAACATGAATTACGATTGAGGTGTGTGGAAAATATAGAAAAATGCTCTTACGATAAGATTCTGTGAGATCCGCTCTTACAAGATTTGTATTATAGAAGGCAAAGAAAGAAACTCGTTCGTTAACAATAATATTTTGAATTAGAAGAGAAACGAATTATTAAAAGCATATGAATCTTCTGATGCCAAAACTATGGGAAGACATCCTAAGAAGAATTTCGTCGTCTAATCGACTTCGTGACACCTTCGAGTTTGGACTTAAATCGAAAGCTCAGAATTACATTGTCTTGATTGAATGAGTATTGCTACCTGTTGAATTATCTTTGATTTAATTGTAAATTTCAGTGCGAAAGAATTTTTACAATAAAGCCCCGGCTATTTTGTCAGACGTACTTGTCTAGAGTACATTTAATAATTCTTAGATCCAATAGGTAAATCAACCTCTTTTTTACGTCTGGAGCCAAAACTAAAGGAAACTTCTGTCGTTAGTTTTAAGTAAAGATAAGATTAGTGAGTTGAACCCTTGTCAATGATCTTGTTGTCTTGCTTACTTTCCTTTCAGGAAGATCTCTGTACGGAGGAGCGTCGCGGGAATCAAGATGTCCGACCTCACGCATTTTTGACCGTTACAATGTAACAATGTATGAATTTTCAGTGCACAGGCTTTCTTTTTAGGAGGTGTTGCCTCTACTCAAAGCCTGATCACGAAAATTTCATACATTGTTACATCATGCGGAGTCATAATTTCGCGTATGAATATGACTCCGTATGATGATGTAACAATGTATGAAATTTTCGCGCTCAGGCTTTGAGTAGAAGTGGTGTTGGTTGGACCAAGGAGGTTTAATAACAGGAGGTGGCATGACGTCATAATCTTGAAGCCTATTGTTGAGGTGTCGGCCATATTGGAAGACCCCAAGCCTGTATAGATTAACTATTTCATAAATAGAAATTTCATAAATTTCTTGCTAGAAGACACAAACAATCAAGCCTTGTTGTTCAATTTTAGCGTATTAATGCAATTTTTACACGTTGCTCATGTAGATAACAGCCATGCAGGGGTCTACCAATATGGCGGATATGGCTTCAACTCAACAATGAGCCAGTGAATAGGAGGCCGCCTCCTTTGTATTAATCCTCCTAGGGTTGGACAGGCCGTAACCACCGAGGGCCTCTGCGATGAAACGTAATACACTGTTAGACTACGTTCGCATTACGAAACTAGTTACAAATAGAACTAGTTTCTTTTCTGGTTCCAGGTGAACCAGTTCTAATTGAACACTAGTTTTATCATCCTCCTGTTCGCACTGGAAATCCTGTTTAGAGGTGGAGATCCAGTTTTAGACACAACAAATAGAGCGTGCCCTGGAATGATTAATGCTTCTTCATCGTTATTTAAAGATGGCGCTTTTTGTTTTCCAAATTTAGTTTCGCCATCTTTCCACTTTTCTTGATTTGTTTGAGATTGAGAACACTGTTGTTCGGTAGGCATTGTGTATTTTTAATCCGTGATCGTATCGCTATTCGTGAAGACTTATGGGAAAACTACCCAGAAGTCTTTGCATGAACAAGCACTCTCCAGCCCCAGATCCAGTTTGAGAAACTGGGGTTGGAAACCCCAGTTCCAGAGCCGAAAGAACTAGTTCTTCTTACACCCAGTTTTGTTCGCACTTCACTGACAAAACTAGTACGTCTGATAGAACTAGTTTCTTTTGGATAGTGCGAACGAGCCTTTACATCATCATATTTAGGGCATTGTTATTCGCATTTCTACCAATAATAAGCTATAAATTTGCCCTATGATGATGTAACAATATATTACTTTTCATCGCAGAGGCCTTCTCTGTCGGTGGTTATGGACAGGCCCGGCACTGAAAAGTCACATGACCATCATAGTCCAAGCAACAATGTAATCTACATTGTTTCCATCTTGGATTTTAGCAATCAGTATTTTTTCGTTTGTTAGAAACAATGAAGGTTACATTGTTGCTTCGCTCAAGAAGATCAGGTGATTTTTCACTGCCAGGGCCTGTCTTTTTCGTCAACTACGATGCTTGCCTTAATGATTTCCATTTTAACCCTTTATCGATAACGTTGCCATATGGCAACATCAACATTTGTCATCAGTCATGACATTTGTATGGTTCTCTCAGTACTCTGTATGGTGCCAATAGTCATGACATTTGTTTGGAATAAAGCAATTTATATAATGAAATATATTGATTTACAAATAATTTTTGCCATAATGACAACAATACATTAACAAATAATTAGATGTAATAAAAATTTATGATAATTGTAAGCCTGACATCTATATATATAAAGAAGGATGTTTGTGGGTCTGTCTGTGGGTCTGTTTTTTATACAAATCTACAGTTTTATTCCGATCTTGATAAAATTTCGCATACATGACCTTCAAAGCATGAGGAAGGTCACTGTCTACCTCAGATTTCGGAAAAATAATAAATATCGATAAAAAATCGATATTCATGGTTATGGCAAGGCATTTTAATGAGAAATATCTCATGACCAACAATGCAAGGCAAAGTTTGTACAACAATAGGTATCAACAATGGTATCAACACGCAATTCACAAACGCTCTGCATGAACAAACAATCAATATCTTATGACTAACAATGAAAGGAAAAGATTGTGCAAGTGTAATTATCCCGGGCAATGCCGGGTACCTCTTCTAGTTAGTAATAATAAGCAACAGTCAAAACTTTATTTCATGAATTTTTATGGGCTAATGATAAAGGTTTAAGGAGGATAATGTTATAAAAAGTAATAAATAAATAAATTAATTAATTAATTAATTAATTAATTAATTAAATTATTATTTCTATTTTATTAAAATCTTTGGAGAGATATAAGAAATTATTCTAAAACAAATAAGAGAATACAACTTCTAGGGCGTGCAGCTGCTCAAGCTTTTGCTGAAAAGGTGAAGGCACTTTTCCTAATGAACTAATAATTGCAGAAAATTTATTTTTCATATGGTGTTTGTAATGTAGTAACTTACTTCAGAGAAGTTTTAGATAAGCATATTAGAAAATTATAAAGATCCAAACTGATTGCGTGAGAGGCAATCTTTGCTGCTAAAACTGATACTCTCAATATGGAAGAACCACATTCAGGACATGATTCCACGCCCTTATGACTGAAGACAACTCTATTGAAACGGTTACATGTTGATGAGGAATGCTGATGACGCTTTAAACAGAGTTCTCAATTCTCTCAATCCATCTATGAAGTATTTTTAATATAGACAGAAATACTCTTAGACAGAAATACTTTTAATATAGACAGAAATACTCTTAGACAGAAATACTTTTAATATAGACAGAAATACTCTTAGACAGAAATACTTTTAATATAGACAGAAATACTCTTAACTTAGTATATATGTAATAAATTATGGAAATTTGGGTTCAAGTAAACCCTGGCTGGGGTAACTTGAACCCACGCTACATTGCAATGGATTAAGCAATTATAATGGACAATGGGTTCATGTTCGACCTACGTTTTGGAGATGAAACACTTAACATTTTAGTTGAAAAATTTTTTATTTTTAATCATTTATCTTAAAAATCACATCATAAATTCGGTAAATTTGAATGAATTGCATTTAATCTTTATTTGCTAACAAATAACTCAGCTTGCACAGATCATTGATACATTTTATGACATGTTTTCATTAATTTGCAATTGAATCTATCAGCAGACCAATACATTCAAAACTGCAGACTCGGAACGTCTTTGAAACTTTTTTTTGATTTGGGTCCAAGTAGAACACCAGGGTTCAAATAACCCCAATTTACGGTATATCAAACTTCCATTCCATGAAGAGCTTTCACTTCCCCTCCCATTTTTCATTATTCATCCATTTTTGCAATTAAAAAAATTGAAGTGCTTCATAGTTTTTTAACGTTTAGTTAACTTTATTTTATCACGGCTTGTCAGTTAGCACAAAATGATGAAATGTTAGTAATCGAACAGTTTCCATTGCATCATTCTCATTTAATATGATAATATTCTCATTAGGTTATCTAATAGACTCTAATATTGCAATTCCGAGAAATACATTTAGCTTGTCATAAAATTATCAGTGAAGCTAGCCTTAATAGATTGTGTGATCAAAGTATCTTTAAGCAAACATTCGTACATTTTTCTGTATGTGACGTTTTGTAAATGTCAATAATAATTATATGTATTCTTGCGTCTTATATTTTTTTAAATAATAAATTCTTTTAATTCTTTTTCGAATTCTTTACTATACAATAGCAATCCATAGGAAAAACCGCTTCATTACTTAGAATAAGGATTTTAGCTAAAATAAAATATTTTCCTTCAACATTATGCATGCATATAACCAAGCACTATTTTCCTATGGCCTGGAATTAAATGTGAGTCATGAGCAAATTGTTCTGTCAAACTATATAAATTAGGTATGATTGAAGCTGATTAGTGTCGATTTGGTTTTGGAAGAAAACTGAAAAGCATTATTTCGATTAATTTACAAAGTTTGGCGTGCTCAATAGTGTAAGTTATGGAATTTTTTTAAGTTTAGAAATCTTATTATCAAAATCTTATTATCTGAAAAATGCAAGGTATAACAATGCAAGGTCTCCTAATTTATTTTAAAAACAGTACTGCCCCGACTGCTGAAATTGCCTTCACCTCTAACCTAACCTAACCTAATCTAACCTAACCTAACCTAACCTTATCCAGATTGCATGGCCGCAGCAAACGCTTCTTTAGTGATCTGTTATTTTTCCAGTTGAAAATTGCTCCTGCTCATGAAGCGTCCCTCATTCAGAAGTTTCTTAGCAGCAACAGCTTTGAAGTGGTTCCTTATGTTCCGTACTCATCTGACCTCGTACCTAGCGATTTTTGGGTTTTTCTGACCCTTGCCTACGCTGAGAAGCGATGCAATTTTCAAAATAAATTAGACGACCTTTGAACTTGCATGATCCATGCTCCTCGTAGTAATTATTTTTGGGAACCGTCACATTTCAAAATCATTCTAGAAAAATGATTTTGTGAATAAGGTGCTTTGCAAAATGATAGCCTCACGCTTTTTTTCGATATTTTGAAACACTTTAATATTATGAAAACAGCAAGTAAAGAAATGTACAAAACGTAAAGTTATTTCGAATTATTTGAATATTCAAATAGTTAACAGCAAATTTAAAGAAAACATGTTGCAAAATGATAACCCTCTCTAGTAATCAGAAAAACCATCCTTTTTCAACACATGTTTGAATAAGTGATCAGCGATTGAGTCTAAACTTTCTGAAGCACCGTTATTTCGATATTTTTCCATTCTAAACTAATTGCTTCCTTCAGTGCTTTCACGTTGCCATTGTATATACAGTACTTGTCTGCACAAAATGCTCCAGAGGTTTTCCATGGGGTATATGTCTGGTAAATTAGCAGACCACTGAATGACATACACTCCGTTGGATAAAAACCATTCCCATGACAATTTTGCAAAACGAATGCTTGCATTATCTTGCTGGAACACTCAAACTGGCTACCGATTTGCTCTCCAAAGATTAGCAAGTGTTCATTCAGAATATCTTGGTAATTACCTGCTTTCATACGAACTAATGGAAATGCAACATTGTTTTACCATTGTAACCAAAGCCAGACCAAACCATTGGTGATCCCCCTCCTTGCTGTCTCTTTGAAAATATATTCCTCTCTTCGCAGTGCATGCCAATTATGTATCCAGCCATCAGGGCCATCCAGAATAAACTTCTTTTCATCGCTGAACGCAATTCCTTTGCCCATTTCAGCCTCTTCTGCTTGTGCTGATTGTGAGATTAGGCTGTTTCTTCCTCTTACTGTTTGTTGGGAGTTCATTCCTGGCAACAGTTAAGGCAGTGTTGATTTGTGAACAATGAAGTCAAGATGATGAGATAACTATCCATGAGTTGTTGTACCAGAACTGAGCTGTCTAATGAGACTTCTTTCGTCCTACTGTGAGCTTCCTTGTTGAAGAAGAATAATGGAATGATCTTAAGAGGGTTTTTTTACGCCAAACATCAGATGTTTAAATTATTCCTTGGTCTGCTTGATGATTTCTTCTTACCATAATTATCATCAAGGTGAATATAATTATTTACAGCTCTTCGGGATCTTCCAATCTTCTTTGCTAATGCCTTATTTGACAATGCAGTCTTTGTATGCATTTATCATCTCTTTTTCAGTAGCTGTCAAACCTTTCTTACGATCCATTGTGTCGTGTGCAATTCACTTGTTTAACAATTCGTAAAATATATTAAATCTTGTTTAACAATGCGGTCTATTTAAATGAATTTCATTCGTCAAATTTAAAGAAATTCTTTGGATTAGTCCAACATAAGAGGGGTGAGGTTATCATTTTACTACATGTGTTTTCTTTAAATTTGCTGTTAACTAATTTGAATATTCAAATAACTCGAATAAATTTACATTTTGTATCTTTCTTTACTTGCTGTTTTCATAATATTAATTTTTTTTTCCAAAATGTTTAACTTTTTCTAAAATATCAAAAAAAAAGGCGAGGCTTTCATTTTGCGGTATGTGTGTATTTTAGTACTAATTCAGGATTCGTTAAAACCTACGAAAAATAAAGATAAAACTTAACTAATTGTTAACGCACTAGCAGCATATACTAGGTAACCACAAAAGTTCTTGCCGTTTTTATGTTGCCATAAAAGGAAGTGATAGAAGATATGCAGTATGGTCCAAAATCTGTCAGGTTGAGAGCAGGAAGGTTAGCCTGTATAAATATACAGGGCGGTTGGGCATTCACATCAATCACATCTCGTGCAGAAGTGAAGAAAAATGGAGGTATCGAAAGAGATGATTAGGTGTTGTTTGCTTTATGACTTCAAGGTGGGCTTGCGTTTGGGGATGATGCTGTGAATGAACGCACCGCAAGGCATTGGTTCCAGAAATTCAGGTCGGGAGAATTTGCCATTTCTGATGAACCCCGTAGTCTTGTGTGTCTAGTGGACTAGACACCGAATGGTTCACTACGATCTTCTATCAACTGGCCAAACTATCACTGGGGACCTGTATTCCCAACAGTTGGAACGTGTGCAACAGGCATTGCAAAATCCTACATCAATGATAGAGACCTGCGAAAGGCACTCACGGACTTCTTTAAGTCCAAGACCGGCATGTTTTACAGCCAGGGGATTGATCAATTGGAGACACGTTAGCAGAAGGTGCTAGATGCCAATGGGGATTACTTTGGGAACTAGCGATACGCTACTTTTTGCGTACATCTTCTGTTTTCCGGAATTAAAAACGGCAAGAACTTTTGTGGTTACCTAGTACTTTAAGTATAATTTTTTATGCAAATTCCAGTTATCCGTCGCTAAAAATCTGGTTATCCGGATCGCTACACTGTAAAGCGTGGAATTCACTCACGGTTTTGCCTGACGGATCTGACTAGCGGGCGTTCCCGATCTTGGGGACACACGCGCAGACATGCCAGTTGCCTGCTGAGAGTTGTACTGAGTTTGCTGAGTGAGCAAAAGACGAGACCAGCGAGAAAGATCTTTCGCGTAAAACACTTGTGTCAAAACACGTGTGTCAAAACTATCCCACATCTGTGCGCCTGCATTCACTCGCGGATCTGTCCGCACGTGCGCGGCAAAAATGGGCCGTACGGGCTGGGCGGCGGGCAGGTAGAACCTGCCAGCGTCCATGAAATACAGAGGCGGATCTACCTGGCGGGCACGCCCGCCGGTTGGATCCGCCAGGCAAAACCGTGAGTGAATTCCACACTTAAGACTTAGGCTTATGATACCAGCTTTCAGTGTAGCAGTCTGGATAACCAACTTTTTAGCGACGGATAACTCGGAATTTACACAAGAAATTACATTGAAAGCAGCTTGGAGCACGTGCGCGTTATGAAGCTTTGTCAATGCACGTGCTCATTTCGTTTTAAAATTCAGTGCTGTTAGGCCTATTGTTAAATATGGGTAATTAATGTTAGGCCTATAGTAATTATACTGAAAGTATATACTGCTAGTATTTCGTTAAGTTTTATCTTTATTTTCCATAAATATTAATGAATCCTGAATTAGTACGAGCCTTGGTATACTAAAATTCACTTATACCAATTTTGCAACGCACCTTAAATACCCAACATATAAAAAATTGTACATTAAATTGTTTTGATAATATTTGATAATATATTTCTTATGTATTTGAGAATTTTTTTCTGTTTTTAGTACAGAATGATGAATATACTTGTAATCGCAATCGTTCTAACTGTAAGCGGTAAGTATTTAAATATTGTGACTTGACAGTATATTACTGATTATTAGAGAAACCAAATTCTTCATTTCTAGTACTACTTGATGTTAGATATTACAACTAAATTCTTCATAACTGAGAGCTATTTTTGATATATTTCATTCTCACCGTAATATCGTTCTGCATTTTCCAGCTTGCTTGTATCCTGCCTGTATTCTGATATCAAAATTGTGAGTTTACTGGCATGTGCCTGTAAACAACAAATGATGAATTTTCGTAAAATTTGCTATGCATTGAAAATATACGAGGTGGATCAAAAAGTTTCGGGACTGGTTCGTTTAAAGAGAAAATACTATATTTAAATATATTTCCACAGTCCCTGGTAGATATATAGAAAAATAAGTAGTGAACTGCAATCCTACCTACCTAATGTTGTCTTGTTTAACCAATAAATTTCCGTGAAAAGATTTGTGGAACCGACTTATTGACTTGCGAAGCCATACAATGAGTCCACAGTACCTATAATTCAGGACAGGTTAACCTTGCAATGAACGAACAAGTACAGTCCGAAATCATTGAATCAATAACGGAGTAATTAACGAAGGTAATAAGATAGTTAATAAGATGGTTAGTAAGATAGGTAATAAGAAAAACTTTCTCTAGAGACAGGACAATTGCGTGCTATAGAATTATTTGAATATTATTCACGCAATCATACGTAACATTTAAAACTAATTGCTTGACCTGAAAAGCGACGGTGTGGCAGCCATGATAAGAAATAGTTCCGAAATGGCAGCCATGTGTCAACGCATGCGTTGTTAAATAAAAAATATGAAAAGACCTAGCAAGACCTTTTTAAATTATGAAGAGTATATAATAGTAAGTAAAAACTTTAATTAGGTATATTTACTATATAATTTTAAAAAAAAATGCTAGGAACTATATTTCAGTCCCGCATAAACATAGCCTTATCGCTGCCCATATTTGATCCTACATTGGTATTTTAACCTATCCCGAGCTATAGAAGTCTGTTTTTTGAATCGAATCAAGCACCTTCTGCGATTCGAACTGGATATGCTCAATCAGATCAAAACGACGACTTTTCAACTGATCTTCATTTTCAGAAAGAGGGCAAGGTCTGTAGGAGCCAAATCTGGCGAGTAAGGTGGGTGTGGAAGCGAAAGCATGTTTTTCGCAAGAAACTCACGTGTGAGGACAGCTCGGTGAAAGAGTGCATTTTCGTGATGGAGCATCCGGTTTTTTCCACGCCAAAGATCTGGTCCTTTCGCTGAACGTCCTCCCTCATATTGCACATTACTCGAATTTGCTCGTTGCTCAAATTTAATGTCAATGATAACATCGCAGAAGACCTCACACAAGTACAGTTTGTGAAAAAAATTTCTCGAATTTAGCAGTTGTTTCTCTGTTCTCAATGCACATGAAAAAAATCCTTTAAAAAGCTGATTTATGAATGTTAGGGCTATAATTTACTGTATTTGTGGACTTCTGCTGCCATTTGTTGGCGAGATGCGCAACCAATCGCGGAACTTTATGATGGCACCTCGTACATTTCAATTGAGCCAATACACCACAACTTTAAGGATAACCTATTCACAAAGTTTGCCACAAAATTCAAAATATTTCCCTTATGCAGCGATGTACCACTTCCAGCGCTTTTTCCACTTTTGGAAAGCTCCTGAAGTCCTCTTCTGAAAGCGTGTCAAGCAACAGTTTAGACAGGTGATTGCTTGTTTTGACAAGAGTTTGTGAATGAAAAATAAAAAAAAACTGAAGACGGAAATCGTTTCAGAAACAGTATAATTTACTTATAATCTATATTTGTAATTACTTTTTTGTATACAGAGGGGTGAGGCAGTTAAAATTGAACGATTTCGACCTTCAGCTTCTCTTCGAGATACCGTTTCTCCGTTCAATGTGAAGTTCCTGATTAACGGTTTCCAAGCTCTCTTTTAAGGAGTCCAAAGCCACAGAAGTTTAAGGACGCGTCGAGGAACTTAACCAAGATGGGTGAAAATGGGATCGCCTTAATTCCGGATCCTGTTTATTTTTCTGCATAGTAGGCCAGTTAAAAACGTTAGCTGTGGACTTTATGTGGATAAGTACTCGGTGAGCGTTCATAGCGCAGAGACGGAGAACTTCTTAATGGTAAATTGGGTCCACGACCATCTAGTAGAAGTAGGCCTACTTACTTTAATACCTGAGCTTATCACGACCACTTTAGTAGCCATCATATGCAGCCCTGAGCTTACCATGGCCAGTTTTATGCAGCTGTACCCATAAAACATTTGGAAAACTTCTCCTTGCTTTGGCTGATGAAAGTAGCCCATCCTTTGCCATCTTTGTGATGGTAATGAATAGCTTACGGCTTATTGATAGTGTCATTGAGGTATACTGTCACGAATAAAAATTTAGACTAAACTTAATGATAGTGTACTACGTAAATATAATGAAAGGGACATAAGGTTGGGTAACTTAAAGATTTAATATACTAAGTAAATCCACCCACTATCACGTGAGTCGTTAATATTTTTCCGACTGGAAAAATATAAATTAACGAGCGAATGGCTCGAAGAAATTACAATTAAAAGAATAATAGAATAATTGTGTATAAATGACACATACACTCACATGCCAAAAGTCATGGGATAGCACCTAATAATGCGTGGGACCTCCTCTAACCCGGCGAAGTGCTACAGTGCGACGTGGCATTGATTCAACAAATCGGTGTAAGACACCTGAAGACATTGTCAACCATTCCGACTGGGGAGCTTCCCACAATTGCACGGTTGTTTGAGATGCAGGAGCCCGTGAACGAATGGCCGTCTCGAGCACATCCCAAATGCTTTCAATTGGATTCATATCTGGTGATCAGGTGGCCATATCATGCCCTGAATGCTCCTCAAACCAATTGTGAACAATCATGGCCCGATGGCTTGGTGCATTGTCGTCATGGAAAATCCCATCGTTGTCAGGGTATGTGAAGTCCATGAAGGGCTGCAGATGGTCAGCAAGCAGCTGGACATAACACTGGCTAGTCAGTGAACAGTCTACCTTAACCAAAGGACCCAAGCGATGCCACGAAAAAACACCCCACACCATTACGGAGCAATCACCGGCTTGCACAGTGCATGCTTGACAACTTGGGTCCATGGCATCATGGGGTCTGCACCACTCGAGCCCTACCATCAGCTCGTATCAGCTGGAGTCGAGACTCATCAGACCAAGTCACACGTTTCCAGTGTCAAGCGTCCAGTCGATGTGTTCATGGGCCCAGGAGAGACGTTGCTGACGATGTCTTGTTGTTAGCAAAGGCACCCTAATGGGTCTTCTGCTTCGATATCCTATGGACACCAGATTTTTTTGCACAGTTCGCATCGATACAGCTCTGGTATTACCCTGGTTAAAATCTAATGTCATCTGGCTTAGTGTCAGTTGCCTGTTAGCGGTGACCATCCTACTCAGACGCCGTTGGTCCCGTTCATTGAGAAGGTGTGGTCGACCACTGTTTTATCCATGGTGGGAGGTAATGCTGTCAAGTTGGTACTCTCGGTAAACTCTTGAAACTCTGGACCATGGGATGTTGAATTATTGAGCCACCTCCGATATTGAATTAGCCACGTCGTGCTCTATATACCAGGCCACATTCGAACTCTGATAGCTCTCGTCGTGTAGCCATTGTCACACTGAACACCTCACCTCTTACTCATAACAGTGTAACTAAACCTACTGACACTGATTTGCATATTTATACTGGTTGCACATGGTGCTACTGCCACTTGAAAAATAGTCCACTGCTATCCCATGACTTCTGGCATGTGAGTGTGTATCAAAATTACATTGGTTCACCGCTGACTAATTCAGCTAACTGATTTAATTATACAATTATAAAGTGATTTAGAGTATGCTTCTAAGACTTGTTCTCCACCACACTAATAAGCGGCGACGCTATGCGTTTATTAATGGCTATTCCCCTTTCTACTGTAAAGATAAGAAAGAGTCATTTAAAGACGCTTACTGGCGGAATATTGCGAGAGGAGGAGATAAAAGCTTAAAAGAAACGAGCTTACCTGGGATTTCGTAGCTGGTACCTAAATCTTCTATTAGGAATGATGATAGCCCCCAGGGCACAATATAGGACAATCATTGTCCGTGGTTTTGCACGTCTCGTCCGTCAAGTTGAGAAGAAATCTCCGCAACAAACACTAAATGTCCCCAGACCAAAGGGCGTCCTCGCCACGACGAATATGCCCACTTGAACACTGGTATCGATGAGTCCGGTCGCTCGATAACCCTGCTTCGGTCTTGTGTAATGGAAACCGTCGTGTGTCGGAAAAATTCGTTGGAGCTGGTCGTTGCTACGGGAATTGGCCTGAGCGACTGCCTGTCGCCTTCGACGTGTGCTGCTTCGTTACTTCCACAATTCTTCGGTCCGCTATAACGATATTAAAAGCACTTTCGTTATTAGCAACGCTATCGCAGTCCAAACGTGGTCTCAGACTTTCCTCAGCACTTTCTTTTTTCAAAGTCTCTGAAGTGTCTTGATTAATCTTCTGCTCGAATCGCGGAGCACTGTCAGGTTTTCTTGAATGACACGTCCGATATATCTTTGAGACAATTTCAGCTTCTTGGTCATGTGACGCTGTGTAGGTTGGTTTTCTACGTACATCTTAGCTCGAATTCTCTTCATCTTGGCTGTTATCGGTAAGCTGAGTTATGTTTCTGGTTCGTTTTTCACTACAGTCGTGTCTTGAGATGGAAGCTGTTTGCTCTTCTGAATAACATCACTGATGATACTTTTACTTACGATGAGACCTTGCTCTTTGACCTTTCCAATTATTAGGGGATAACTGAAACTCGTGCCCTAAATGGCACATATATACTCGTCCCAAACATGTTCAATTTTACCACCATTTTAGGCTTAACCATCTCAGCTAACTCATGACATAGTCACCAGGAAATCGTGCAAAAGGTCATAACCGTTCACTGTTAACTGCCTCAACCCTCTGTATTAAATGAGAAAGAACCATTACAAAATTTAAACGCTATTTAATATTGAAACATGTGAAAACTCACTCAGGCAGAAACCATAATCGAATCGTGACGTCTGAAATTTTTAATACTCCCTCCGTATCAAAATAATCGTCCGATTTTTAAATGTATTTTAAAGTAAGAAAATAAAAACTGATAAAATGTTTCTGAGTTGATGATATTAATCTTGAATCAATATGAATCACATTTCTTTATAATTTACAGCTAGCTTAAACTAAGTATGCGTTGCTAAGATGTGAATCAAATCGTTTTGACGGTTCAAAACTTACTCTTACTGTCATACATATCATTTTTAACATCTTTTAAATATTCAGTTAAGCATCATAACAGTCAAGATGGGAAGAATCAATACTGTTTCTAGGTGGTATAAGAAAAAACACGAAATTTAAAACCTGAGTTAAGAAACGCAATTTTGCAAGAGTTATTGAAGAAATATAAATGTGACAGAACAGGCTTCCACAGTTCTATAACTTGTGATAAAGTGACAATTTTAAAGGCACAAGATACCCTAAATTTACTTAAAGGATTCAATAAATAGTAATATTAATTATTTATGTTAATATTTTGTAAAAGTAATCACAGCAAATAAGATTTTTTCTAAATTGGACAATGATTTGATACGGAGGAAGTAAAATACTGGATCGTTTATGTTAAAACCCTTCAGTTAATTTTAATGAGTATGGCTACAATATTGATTTTAAAGTGGTGTGTACTATCTGTAAAAATGTACATTTCAAAAACGAAAAATGTAAATAAGTTTATATTCGCTACCATGTAAATGAAATTGCAATATTTATATTATTTATCTTCCCCTACTCTCTAAACTCGTTTATCCATATAAAAACCTGAAGTCAAAGTCGTTAAACAAGTCATAAGTGACCAGCATAAAAATAGTGAACCCGATGTGTATTGCTTTGATGGTTATTATGGTCTTGAAAATTATTTTAAAAATTACATTAAAAACTCAGTTTTCGAATTCAAAACAGGTTTTTTGCAATAAAATTTCAATGAAAAAAATATGAGAACGTTTTGAAGAAACCTGGGGATGACTAAGTAAAGCGATGTTGGAGATGAATAAAGTAAAGCCTTTGAAATTTATTCATAATTTAGAAATGTTAGTTCGAAAAATTTATAAGCTTTTGGTCCTCAGTTATTGTCATTTAAAGGATGAATTCAGGGAAATTATATATTACTTTAATAATTATCAGAAATGAAAAATTTATTTGGTTTGATATTATAATAATTAAACCCTAGCAAGCAAAAAGATGGACTCGTCCTATAATTTTACACTTCGAGCGTCTTTTCAAATTTCATTTTGTAAACAATAAAATTTAAGTATCTGTTTCAAGTTATAGAATAATCTCTCAAATGATACCAAACTTTTTTTCAACATACTTGCCGGTATAGTTTTCTGTTATTTGCTTTCATGCAAATTTCATATTGTATTCCAAAAATATAAAAAATGATAGACTCAATTACTCAATTTAATTCATCTTTATTTCTTGAAATATAAATTTAAATATAAACTATATATGAATAATCTATACAGGGTGTTGTTATATTTCATGATAGGGGTGATGGAATATACAATTCTAAGCAAAAAATTTCATAATGAACATAGGTCCGAATTTGAACGATAACCGAGATATTAACAGAAATAAAAATGCAACCACTAAGATCAACAAGTTAATAACTCACTTTATACAACACCTAGGATGATGAAATTTGGAAGAATAATAGGATACATAAAATTGTGTATACCGTTAAAATTTGATCGAATTCCAACAAGAAGTTTCCGAGTTACGTACTCAATATCGTTACACGTGGAATTCGTTGGAATTCATTCAAATTTAACGGTATACACAGTTTTATGTACCCTATTATTTCTTCAAATTTCATTATCCTATGCGTTATCGAAAGTGAGTTATTAAATTGTTGGTTTTAACCCTTAACTACGCCAGTGGTAATATACTAGATTAACATGCTGGAGGGGTCCAGTAAACCCCATATTTATTCTTTAAAGAAAATTTTTATGAAACAGTTTTACAGTGCTCAAGATTTACTGAAAACATTTTGTACACAACAATTTAGCATATTCCTGAAGAAAAACATTCTTCTTGCACTTGCCACGGCAATATTTTGATTTTCTGTCTCGTTTTCTTGAGCACAGTGCACATCTCCACTTTAATACCATTTCCAGTCCAATAGGAGCTGCTTCAGGTAGCGCAGGGCGGAATCTACTTACCAATTCTTGTAGTTTGCGGGGCAGATAATTCATCTCTTTGAGTCATGTGATCCTGAACCATGCTCCTTCTCAGTGCATCCCAGATTTCTCGAATGGGGGCCAGCGTATCTGTTTTTTTACGAACATCTCTGGTCCCTGCGTCATCGAATCTAAGCCACGCTGTGACGAACAGGAATCTATCAACACTCATAGTGGCTCTGAATATGTCCCTTCCAGTACCATCCGATGTGAAAAGTTCTGAAACACCTTCATTTCCGTATTCAGACACTCAAGACAAATACAATTGGGGACACCAAACGCACTGTTGCTGGTGTATTCTTGTAATTTAAGCTCAACAAATGACGGCGTCAGAGAGATTACATGTGGAAGAAAGATTTCTCAGTAGGGTGGCACCATCTGTGCGCAAACAAAAGCGCTGTCTCTAACGGATTACCATCTGGGGTCCAATAAACCCCACTGGCGTAGTTAAGGTTAGTGGCGGCATTTTTATTTCTGTTCATATCTCAGTTATCGTTCAAATTCGGACCCATGTTCATATGAACTTTTTTTTGCTTAGAATCGCATATTCCATCACCCCTACCATTTTTGACATGAAATTTAACAACACCCTGTATAGATTACACTGGGCAACAATTTTTTAGGAAAATCATGTACCCAAAACCAAAGTGATCTTTTTATACTAATTCTGTACTGCTGAAAACGAATATCATAACAAAAATTCTGAGTTGGCTACAAATATTTAGAAAATGTCATACCGAAAATCACGCTTTTTGAATGTCATAGCATGCATTATACTTGCCTACAGGTGATATCTCTTCATCTTTCTCTTGTACTGAAGGTCAGGAGCATCTCTACTGACTGCCCAGCAGTAGTCCGTCAACATACTTGCTGACCATTTGCCCTGATACCGCTTCTGACCAACTTGAAACTGTGATCTCTTTGGCCATTCTCGTTGAATGTAATGCAGGTCTCTTGCACGGCTGTCCCATTCACACAAGAAGAAGCTGTACTTTGTAAAGCCCAGCTGCAGACCAGTCAAAGTGATGGTAGTGTTGTATCATCATAAATTCATATCCAAGCAGGTATTACGTAACCACACCTCTCATTAACCACAGCTATCATATTAATTCTCAAAGTTTGTACTTATTATAAGGGGTGTATACTGTATACGTGTATATAGCTATATTATAATATATATGTATAATATATAATATCATTGCAAATATATAATATTTATGCAAGTGATAATAATTACTGATTTTTCTATATATGCATTATATATAAAAGGTTGAATAAGTCATACCACGTAGCAGTCGTACCTCAAAAATTATAGCCAAAAAATAAATTTGGTTTTCATATTTGTGTTCAGGACATTTTTTTTAGCCCGGATTTGGCTATTTTTGCCAAAGATGTTCAAATTGATCCCCTCTAACGTTTTGCCAGGTTTGGTGGTGTAATTTTGAAACACCCTGTATAGTTTATATCTAAATTTATATTTCAAGAAATAAATATGAATTAAATTGAGTAATTGAGTCTATTATTTTGTATATATTTGGAATACAATATGAAATTTGCATGAAAATAAATAACAGAAAACTATACCGGCAAGTATGCTGAAAAAAAATTTGGTATCATTTGGGAAATGTAATTCTGTAACTTGAAACAGATACCTAAATTTTATTGTTTACAAAGTGAAATCTGAGAAAGACGCTCCAAGTGCTCTATATGAATAGAAAGAGGAGGTTCTAAAGTTTACAAATTTAGATTTATATTTACAAACAGATTATAAATGTTCAATGTTGCACCTTCCTGTTACAATTTATATTTCAAGAACTGAAATTGGGTCCATCATTATGAATAACCTTGTATAATAAAATCCAGTGATCCGTGGTTGAATATTGATCGAGTTCTTATTTCGTTTAAGAATAAGTTTCTTTAAATACAAATTCCTCGATTTTTCCAAAAGTCAATAAGATTTTAATACCACTGTGTTTCTTTTCAAACAGTTGCAACAGGTGAACCACTCATAAAAAGGTAAGGATAATAAATATTTATAATATGAGGCATATTTTGAAAATAAGTTCTGAATGCATAGTAAAACAAAGCGTATATTCCAATCATTTATATTTTTCCTTAACCTACAAACCTTAAGCTATTTTTCCACATAGTTTCCAAGTTTATTTAAACACTTGTCATATCGCTCAATGAGCTTCTGCATGCCCACTTCATAGAAGTCTGCCGCCGATGAGGAAAGCCATGCAGGTTTCACCTTTTCATCGTCGCTGAAACGCAGGCTGCCGATGAACTACTTTAGATACTGGAAGAGGTTGTGTTCACTAGACGCGAGGTCAGGACTGTAAGGCAGATGTTTAAGTTGTTCCCAACTAATCACATCCACTGCCACCTACTTCATATGTGAGCATGCAGAAGCTCATTGAGTCTTTAAATAAATTTGGAAACTATGTGGAAAAATATTTAAGGTTTGTTGATTAGGGGAAAAATAAATGATTGGAATATACCCTTTTGTTTTTTTTTCTACTATGCAATCGGAACTTTTTTCTGAATATGCCTCGTACTTTGAATTAATATTAGTACGGTTTTATCTGAAGAATACAAAATATGCTAACATATTTACCAAATGCATAAATTTTATATGAAAGTGTCATTTTATTAATTACATATTGGTTTCACAATGTCCGTCGGTCTGTTTGTCCGTCTTTCCCCTTCATATTTTATATATCTTTTCACGTAGAAAGTTGCAATTCCGAACGTAGCTTTCCATGGGCATCTCCTCCTTCACTGTTGAATTTGGCTTTGATTGGCCCACTTGGGTCGGAATTACGGGAGTGGGAGTTAGAAGGGACCAAAAGGTCTACATGGTATTTAAGCATATAAAAGAATGAATTTCAGTATACAGATTCCTCTAGGCAAGATCTAGATTATATGAAGTTTGGGCTAAATTGTCCCAGTGGGGTCGGAGTTGTTGGGGTGGCAGTCACTTGGTCTATAGAACTATGGTAATATGTCATGTGATAAGTCATTCAATCGGAAATGATGAAAAATGTAAGAAGATAGAGCTCTTACATTTTCTAAATACTTCGTTCAGGAAAATCGATTTTAAAAAAATGGGGGGGAGATTAAAAAGTGCAGACACAGGAGTAAAAATAGATTCCTCAGGGCTTCCGCTACTTTTTTATACCCACCTCGAGATTAATTTCTTGTTATGGCCTTCTTTTACATTCTGCATTTTCCTTGTACTCTATATGAAAAAAGGCAACCAGACACGAGAATTATTGACTCTATGATTATTGTACATGTATATGCATTTCAGTAGGGTTTCAGCCACCTTTGGCCACGATCGCATTCTCTACTCGTATGGTCATGCTCCCAATTTCTGATACATGTCCTTCAACATATCACGTACAATTGTAATTTCGACAGGCGATTGGGACGTCATATGAAAAGGACTCCAGGGAATGTAAGGCCATGTGCGAGTCTGGGCAAGGTCTCTATACATGAGTATTGATACCATTGTGTAACAGAACTTGCAGTATGACATGGCGCTTTATCATTCTATAAAGCGTTTCTATAATTACTGTTCAGAATTGTCTAGATTATGCAAGTACTTACAGATTTTCTGGAAGAAAAGCAATGATATGACTCAATCCCATAACATAACGCTACCACCATCGAACTCAAAGATGGGGCGACACAGTGAGGCATATAAAATGGAACTTCTTTAGACAACCGTCACATTCATTAAGGAACATGGAATCGAGATTTGTTCTACGTAGAATTTGTTTACACTATTCAGCACGACCAGTCGCGACGAGCACTGCACCAGATCGACGATGTTTTGCAAATCAGCGGTTTTCTTTAGCTTGCATCACTTTTTCTACACTTACTATCATTTCACGTTAAAACCGGTGAGATCACGCCATTATCACATTCTCCCTGCGACAAAGCACATTGTTCTTCTACTAAACCACCTTATGTAGCCACATGGCACTGACAATTGAAGGAAATGCACCCCTGGCTATAATAGAATGCCATTTATTTTAGTTTATCCTAATACTTGATTGATTTTCAAGCCTCGATTATGTCTCTAATGGTAATATTCAAGCCACTCGATTCCACATTATCCCATATATTCCACCCACTTGGTTCAAGGCCGACTCCTTGGGACTTACCCACTGGCTTGGAAAATATCAACTGCCGAGGAAGATCAGTTTGCGGTATCCGTAGCGATCATACTGAGAACTTGAAGAAGTAGCGGCTCAACATCTAAAGACTCTCTTACTGTTTTTTGTGCACCCTCTCTAGTGGGGAACATCAGCCACACCTCTCAGAAATCTCATTTCAGCCCCTTGCACTCGCGATCATACTCTTTCAGTCATTTTCAACTCATGACCAACGGTGAGAATGGGGACAAAGGTAGATTTGAAAACAGAGTGCTTGGCTTTGTTTACCACTCACGCTTCCTTACTACGGATCGCCATTGTTTGAGTCTGGCACAGCTTTCTGCACCGAATCGAGTATCCAGTTCTTTGTCCCGCCATCGATGACTCGTAAATGCAGACCTGAGATATTTGAACTTCTCCACCTATCTCAAAGCGGTTCTCCTAATATGCAGAGCGCACTGAGTGGGCTATCTTGAAAGAACTAGAACCTCAGTCTTATTCTCACTCATTTTCATCACAGTCTCTTCACACTTGGCTGAAAAATGATCTAGTGCATGTTGAAGGTCAGTGCAAGAAAAACCAACGAGGGCAACACTGTCGGTAAAGAGCAACCTATCCACCAAGCAGTCACCCACACTAAAACGCACATCGCCTTGGCGCCCTTTCTCTATCCAGTCAATAAAGATAATGAACTAGAGGGTTGAGAGTACGCACTTTTGACGCAGTCCGACAACACAGTGAACGGTCTTGACTTAATGCTATTTATCCGGTCACACATCTCAGAGCTCTCGTACAGATATATGCTAGCAACCAGCAATTGCCCATCCACTCTTGCAACAGTCTCCAGTGCTTCTCCCGAGGAAATCTGCCTGTCACGTGTGTTTGCCAGTGGAAACTTAGAATTTGTTTGACAGACGGAGGAATTGAGAAGGTTGAATTGACACAATTTTTAATTTAGTTAATGATAATCTAGAATACAGTTATAATGGAATGCATTAATAAAGAACACAACATAATTTTGAAGAATAGTTCTGCTTAAATCTGGCCCAACATATTTAAATTACTCAGTGTAGCACTTATGACTTGACTATAGAGGAGGCTAACTAAGCCTTATAATTGTTAAAGTACACTTGTTGACTTCTGTACATAAAACTCATGAACACATTCATAAACTGAAGAACACAGGTTACTTCACGATTGAAAGAATTAAATCACGCATAACTTCGTTCACTTAATGAAGGGAAGATTCAGTGAGGTCATTTCTAAACTAATTTGGAAAGAGATAAATGCAGCGCACTCAATATGCAGTTCTATTGCGCTCAAGAATTCCAACGTCAGTTTGGAAATAAGCCTTTAACCCCAATGGGAATTTGCCAACCTAGCATATGGAGGAAGTCTTCGCATAATACTGCTGCACATTATTATTGTCTGTCGATACAGCAAAATGTACTAGAAAATCATCCAACTGACCTCCGCATAACGAATGTTCTCGGAGAATCGTTGCATTCCTAATTTCAGGTGAAAAATTCCAGCTATTAGTTCCTTTGAAATTAGTTGAATTGCATTGAGAAAACACAGTATCCTTATTATAGTTTGATATTGCAGTACATGGAGGAAATCCATTCAAAACTTTCGTTCCGCCGTCTCGACGTTGTAGCGAACCACACGCGTACAGTCTCTCTTTCTCTCTCTCTCTCCAAGTGAGACCTTTTTCTTCCTCAAGACCTGTCGCACTTTCCACGGAGGATTGGAAGGAAACCGGACTCCGCCTTTGCTTACACTTTCGTCGCTTGAAACATGCTACCTTACCACAAATCTCCGAACCTATTTGACGAGAGGTGGTCACGTCCCTACCAAGAAATTTGAGTGAAAATATCTCCTTCGATTTTTTTTATTAGTACCGGTAATCCAATACGTCCATCCAGGGCCTATATGGCCTGAGGCCGACGAGTTGGATCCCTGGATGAACCTGGATTAACGACTGCTGTATGATGGTCACAGCAGCCGGGGAGGTAAGGATTGTGAGTCACGGATGGACGCCCATCCACTGACTAGCCGTGCCTGATGTTCTTAACTTCACAGAAGTTGTGTTTCAGTGAAAGCCCACCAGGACACGTAGCACTGTCATATATTTTTTTCTGAGATCCACAAACTAACGGTATACATTTTATGCCTATTCCCACGTTTTCTCAAAGATATCCCTACTGTAATGAGATCAGTCTCCTCAACCTTGATTCCATAATGAAATTCTTTCAATTAAAGGAGTTCAACCCGGATGAACAAAACCCATGCCCTAATATCAATGCTAAAGAACCACGAACACCTCAATCATTAAAAATCGTCAACCCAGCAATTACTAGACTTATATGCGCTACAGAAGAATATGCAATTAGAGATTGACGTATATAAATTATATAAAGCGTTAACCCGACCCTCACACAACCATACATGAACTTGCCGATTGGCGTTTAACTGCGCCCAACAGTAGAATTCCGAGAAGATTCCCGAGAAATGCAAATTCCCTCAATTATCTCTCCTCTTAGTATAGATCCTTTCCATATAACACGATTGATACCTAGAATTCCCTCACCCATGAACTTAGAGATGCACTAATAAATTGTAAATTTCCCACCTGCTGCAACCCCACCACTCATGGGAATTGTTGACTATGGATCGTGACCATTGTATTGGATTGTATACAAGTAGATTGTATTAAATGTATGGAATTTATTATATTGATTAACATTATATGATAAGGTAATGTTATGTGATTGTACGAACCTTAAACATTATATTGAATTGTATGTCCCCGAAGGACGCTCAAATAAATAAATAAAAAAATTATGATCCGTTGTGCTTCGGCCAGATCGGAAACATACTGCTCCGCGCCAATCTAGAGCTGATTTTTCCCAACTTCTCCTTTCCAGATTTTCCCAGGAATCTGAGCAAACAGATGCCTTGATAGTTGTCGCAATCCCTTCGATTTCCCTTTATAAAAATAAGTACGACAATTCCTGTCTTTCATTTCTTATGGCCAGATAGGATACCCAGCAACTTGACACACCAGAGTCAGCCATAGAATATTATCGTGATTCAAGGCCTTTAACATCTCAGACCGGATTTCATATTCACCTGTTGCTTTACCAGTCTTTATGGATACTACTTCTGCTTTGGTGATACAACAGTGAATGTTCTCCCCTCCCCCAAGATGCACCTCATATGCTTCAGTGGTTGCCTTTATCGGGTTAAGAAGAGATTCAAAATACTCCTTTCACGTCTCTTTTCAGGAGCCTCCCACCTGAACTCTTAATAGTTTGTGATGAAAGACACTTCTTTTCATGGAGTCTGCCAGAATACCCTTTTTGCCGAACTACAGTGTGCCTCCAATTTCTCCCTAACTTCTCTCTTGGCGTTAGCTGTTGTTACTCTTCGTAGCTGCTGTTTGCCGTGCCTCAGTGTACCGCACTCTATTCGAAGGTGATCTACTCCTAAGCCATAGCAAATAGGCTTCCTTCTTTACCTTGACAGCTCCTTGGACTTCACAGTTTCCACTAGGCAGCCCTTTTCTGGATGCCTTGCACCAAACCCAGCGCCTTCCAACCATAGTACAGGGTGTTGCGAAACTATACAGGACAGTGCTGCTGGGTATTCTATCCTCTCGCTTTAGGGGCCGCTTCATAAAAAGATAATTGGGAAATTTTGTTAACCCATTTACGCCGAAATTGGTAAAAATAAAAATTGAGACTTGATATCTTAAATTTATATTCTGTAGCATGTAAGGACATAAAAAATAATTTACAAGGCAAAAAATTACATCTACGGACTACAGCATATAATTATAAATAAAATCTAATTTGGAATCGCTAGGTAACGGACCAGGAACTGACGTTGCTACTTAGTTATCTTGTTAAGTGAATTAAAAGTAAAAATTAAAAATAAAAATCAATTTTTAATTTTTATTTTTATTTTTAATTTATCATGAGCATGTTTAATTTTTAAGTATCATGAAATAATTGGCTATTTATTGGACTGCATTTTCATTTCATTGAAATTTTTATTGTGAACTTTTCGGACCTTAATTTCAAAATTCAAATTCTTCAAGACCTTTAAAATTCAAAATTTTTCATCGTTATCATCGTTGCCATTTCATATTGTCACCTTTTAAACAAGTGCCGAGTCAACAATGAAGTCCGTTTCTACGAGGTGTGAAAATTTTGCCAGGACAGTTGACCAGAGATTACTTGGACTGTTAGAAGCTTTCTTATTAGCACGGACTATAGATATTCATGGTCATCGAGCTTCGGCCATTTTCCATTGTTTCGAGAAGCTAAGGAAAACAGATCTCGCAGGTGCCGCATAGATCGCACTAAGGCAACACCACCTTGTCATACATTGTTACATCACACAAAAGCGGCTATTGTTATTCGTATTTCTACCAATAGTAAACCCTAAATTTGGCCGTTTGATGATGATGTAACGATGTAAACAGTTTCTGTGCGCAGGCCTTCTGTCTAGGTGGTGTTGCCTTAGTGCGACCGCAACTTGCGGTAGAGATTTTCATTGAAACTGAATTTGAAAATAAAGTTTCTATCTGCCGACAGGGCGGCGCTGCAGGCGCAGTTGGGCCGATTGTACATGCAGCGCCACTTTTCAATAGAGTTCCCACCCTACCGGGAGCTAGAAACTTTAGCTTCATTTTAACAATGGAGCTCGATGACGATGAATATCTATAGACCGTGGTAGATGTCACGACTAATTTCTATGCTGGGCTCGGGTCAATGACCTGTATCCCTCGCCCCCCAGAGTTTAGCATAGATCATGAACAGAGAAGGGGGGGAAGCCAATGATTTTTCAATTGAAAAATAGAAGGAAAAATTCTGCGACCAGGATTCGAACCAGGAACCTCGACTATCATGGCCGATGCCTCTACCGATGCCCCCTTTACTTGGGGAGAAGCCAGTTTATAATCATAATCATGTTTAATTAATTCCAAATAATGTCTTCTTACAATTAAATGGATGCAAAGTAGCAAAGTTCAAAATAATTAAATGTGATGGGTACAACTTTCTTCTGGCCTCGAAGAGGCTGCACAATTGAAAGTCGAGGCTGTCCCTGGGGTCCACACGCACTCGAACCAGGTTGTCTCCTGTACTCGTCTATTATAGATCGTCCGGCAACTTCTCACCACCACTGAAGAGAGCGGCCACCCGCTCGGGTTTGGGAGCTTGGGACTTGCAACTGTATTAAGCAAAGAAAGAAAAGAACAATGTTACTATTGAATTGCTGCTCCTGTTCTTTCTGACGTTCCTTATCGGCCTGGTGATGCTCGACGTGGCCCTCGGTACTATTCTTGTGCGTCGGGAAATTTTGAATAAACAACGTCTTAATCTATGGTTTACGACTACATGCTTACCCAGCGCATTGACGGGGAAAGCAAAGCGCGACTCGCGATAAGAGCTCTTCGCGGGGTCGCAGCTTGCTACGGGCGTCCCTTGAATGCCAGTCGCTGGATGTAGTCCCAGCCTAAGAGACTATTGTTGATCCTCCGGGATTGGAATATTGGGTTGAGCTTCTAGTGCGTCCGGGGTGTCTCTGACGCTGCTTCGCTCAGCACTGTAATGGTTGGGTCAGCCAAAGAATAATCCTCATTGAGGCCCTCCTTATCGAATAGGCGGGCACGTTTAAACTAGTTGGGTCCGATTCCGGCGCACTAGCCAGGTGCTCTAGTCGACTGCTTGAAGAGTTTGTGGATAGGGCATCAGATTTATTTGGAATATTGCTAAGAGGAGTTAAGGTATTAATCACATTTAAGTCCTTTTGCACTGCACTGGCCTGATTAGTTGGGGGCATCTGATGAGGGCTTGGTGCCCTCCAAGCATTGAGTGGGCGAGGACCTTGACGATAGCGCTTCTTATTTCTCGGGCGTCTCCGTCTTCTGTCTCCGGGTCTCTTCTCCTTGCTCCGTACTCGCTCGTCGTCTAGGCGGATATCCCTTCTGCCCCTAGCCTTGTGGCCAGCGTAAATATTTCTAAGTCCATAATCAAAGTTCAATGTATCAGAGTTCTTAGCACGATTACCTCGATCGATGCTTGGCCCAGTTCGCACCCTAGCCTTCCTTGCTTGGCGGGCGGTGGCTTCGAATGCATCCGAATCGTCCAGGGCTCGTGCTGTTTGTCTGGCTTCTCCTCGCTGTTGGAGCTGGAGCAGATGGAATTTACTCCAGCGAACACCCTTAAATTGATGTTGTAGCAGGGTGCTCAAGCGCACATGCATAAAGCGTAATTTCCGTGAAGCGTTTCATAGGCTTCTACGCTTTAATAAACACCTCAGTTTCGAGGCTCGTTTTTCCACCGGTAGGTCATCAGAAGTCTAATGGAAACGCGAAGTGGTGGACATAATTATTGTTATGTACCCCTCCGATGACCTCACAAAGGCGTTTAGATGTAGCATAACGCCTTTTAAAAACCAAAGGACCTAGCCGATACCATTCTAAGAGGAGGGAGGACCATAGATGTGAAGATCCTTTTTTCCACGTAGATGACAGTGTGGAAAAAGTCCCCCTCGCTCTGTCTATTCTTGCCGAGGAATCGCACAAACGAGTAAGAGATCTTAGGTAAACTATAATGTTGGCACAAACGATTCCAGATGGATTTGGCAAACGAGCACTCGAAGAATATATGTTCAATTGTCTCTATGATACCACAATGTAGACAACCAGCAGATCTAACCAACTTCCATAGATGAAGACGTTGGAGGGAGTAAAATCCGTGGTGCAGCAATCGCCATTGACAAGAGAAAACCGTTCCATCAAAGGCAACAGCTTTCATTGCCTTTAAAATGACTGATAATCTGGGCAGAGACGAAAGATGTCGGTGGAAGAACCAAGACTGACACAAATGACCCCAATCCTGAGGAGTCTAAATTGCGCAACGCTAGTAAAAATGTCACTAAGTCCCCTTGAAATCGATGGTACATATTCGGGTGACGCACATTAGTAGTTATTGGCAGCAAGGGAGGTAACGGTATCCTATTCACTTTAAAAAACACTCGTAGATACATAAACACAAAGTTCGCCCACAAAGGTGGGGGAAAGAGAAAAACAAGGCTTGCTGCAATGAGGTATCGCCGGATCTCGGGCAGGCCTACCCCCCCCCCCCACCTTTCAAAGGGAGTGAAGAGAAACTCTGCCCGAACAGGATGACGCTGAGCAGAACTCCCCCACACACAGTTAACAATAGCACTGCGAACTTTGTGAAGCATTTTTGCTGGTGGTAAAGTGAATAGGCACTTAGCAGATAACAATGATAAAAGATGCGTCTGTACAAACCGCACCTTGACAAGCATTGACGTGGAGAAACAAAAATTCCTGTCAAGGCGGGCAATACACTTATCTACCGCTTGCTGCCAATGGATAGAGTCCATGTCCGGTAAAAAAGAAAATATAAACCCAAGCACTGTGATCTGACCACACAATGTTATTGGGAATAACTTGAGCTTATCGATCGTCCATTTCCCAATCGCAATTCCCTTCGACTTGACGAGGTTGATGGTACTCCTCGTCGAAGTGCTGAAGAGATCAAAGGTTTCTTTGTAAATGCTCGGGGATTCTGAGTCCGAAGCAAAAAACACGACGTCTTCGGCGTAGGCTAATGTCCTGATATTGATAGACGCAGCTGGTAACTCATATCCCCGAACCTCCGGGTGGCGGTTCAAGAACTGGAATAATGGCTCCAAGTAGAAGATGTACAGGAGAGGTGATAGAGGACATCCCTGCCTGACACCTTTTAAAAGTTCGAAGGTGGATGAGGTGGACCCATTAACCGCCACACATGATGTGGCCGATGCATACAGTGCAAAGGATGAAGCTGGTTAAACACGTGGAATAGAAATTCGTGATTCACCTTGTCAAAAGCTTTTTCCTGGTCGAGACTTAACACTGCAACAGTTTGTTGACGAACTTGCGTTTCTTCCATTACACACCGAATAGTTATAAGATTTTCTGTCATCCTGCGGGTTGGTATGGAGCAGGATTGACCCGGATCGAAAAACTCGTCGGCGATGAGCTTTAATCGTTGCTGTAACACCCCAGTGAAGATTTTATAATCCGTATTGAGTAATGTAATCGGTCTCCACTGGGTAACGAGTTTTGGATCCGGACACTTAGGGAGTAGGATGATTTTCCCCACAGTAAAATCCAGTGTGATGGAAGACGGATCTTGAATAATGGAATTAAAGACTCGCACCAGGAAAGGCCCAAGAAGTTTCCACGACGAATTGAAGAATGAATAAGGAATGCCGTCTAAGCCCGGGCTGGACTGATAACGGCCGTCTGCCGAAAGATACTTCTTGACCTCATCTTCGGTGAAGGTACGCATTATAAACGAATCGGATTCCACAGAAAAAGGTCTTAATGCCTCTATCCACTGCTTCGTGGTGTCTGACGGAATGATTGGATGGCTAAAAAAAGATGAAAAGTGAGAGTGAAAGGCTGATAAGATGTCTGCATCAGCTTCCACTTCCTCACCCTCCACTATTAAACGATGACAATGTTTATTGTTGGACCGACGCCTCTCCTCAGCGAAGGCTGCCGATGACATATGCCTGACGTCGGCTGCCCAGGTAAGTTTGGCCCTGAGAGCTGCGCGGGCAACTTTCCGGATCATTAGAGCATTTATTTCACTCTTGTTGAATTTCAGCCTGAAACTCCTCCTTAGGGGTGGAACAACGGAGGAGTCGCAATATTTCTTGCAGCATAAGGAGGTAACGATGACGACGTCTGGATGCATCCAATCCAATCTTCCGAAAAAAAATTTTGATTTTAGTTTTTAAGTTCAACCACGATTCAAGTGTCGGAGGCAAATTGTAGAGATGTTTTTCCACAAACGTTTAAAAACCAATTCTTATTGGTAACCTGACTTGCAGCAATTGCCGGAGAAACAAATGGAGGATCCCAAGACCACAAGATGGCACTATGGTCTGAATGCACAAGGAATAAGCCCCATTTTTCCAACTAAACCAGCAAACACATTGTCGACCAAAAAAAGATCTAGTCGCGATGCCACAGTGGGTCATTGATGAAATGTGTACCCACTGAGATACCATGAGAGCTCACAGGCCATAGATCGAACAATGCATTTTGCTGGCACAGGCGATGCACATGTCCAGACGAAAAGATGTTGTCAGCGTCTGAATAACAGTTGAAATCACCAGCAATCATTACAGGAGATGATGAACACAAGTAAAATTGCAGGTCGCTGAAAAAGTCTCGTTTCTCTACATTCGTGCACGGAGCATACACGTTAAGCAATCGGAATTGAATATTAGAAGATGTAATGTCTAAAGATATTACCCTGCATTCGCTGTCGCACAAATAATTCGACACTTTAATGGAGGGGTTGAAGATGATAGTTGCAACCCCTTGCCCAAACGATGACGAAGAGTTAATGAAAAAATTGTCCACAAGGAAATTGTCTGCGAAGGCCGGGTAGATCGTAACATACTTGTGAAGGATCAAGCTTCACTTCTTAAAGCACAAGTATGTCCGGCCTGTACAGGGCAATAAACGTCGATAAAACCGACTGCTTAAAAGACGAACCTAGGGAACGCACGTTCAGTGAGATGACCTTTATTATGGAATCACGTTGCTGGCTCTTGACACTTCTCCTTGGTGGAAGCTCCTTCGACTTCCGCCTCGGAGATCGATACGAGGAGGAACAAATGCTGCGATGATGGCTCTCGCGGCTGTCTCGATCGGTTGAAGAAGAAGCGGCAACGCCGTCCCTTCCGCTGTGATGCCGTCTGATTTTAGGCTTGCAATCTTTCTTTGCCGTCGCAACCCCATCCCGCTCTGCTGATGCTGATGACTTTAAATTCCCAGCAGATGATGACATTGAAGCTGACGTAGGCGCACAGGCGATCCGTAATGGCTGCGAAGTCGATGTCTTCGCAGGCGGAGGAAGGGCTGGAAAATCTTCCTTCAGAAATATCGATTTGGATAATCCTGAAACGTCTACATCATCTTCTGCAGAGCTCACCTCCTCAACCATCGAGATGTCGCTTGATGGCTCAGGGAAGGGGGCGACATTTTGGATCTTCGATGGGGGAGGAGTATGTGGTATCTCCTCCCTTGGTTTCACGGATAGTGGCGCTGGAGGCAGTGGCATTTCCTTCCTTGTTTCCAAAGGCGGCAGAGATGGCGTCGTACGCTGCCTTCGAGGTGGAGGAGAAGGCGTCGTAGCTCTGCGCGGCATTGGTGACTTAGCCGGCGATGTCATCTTTGGAGATTGCTGGGAAGACATTCCTTTAGGCGATGATGGAACTGCTGGTGATGCAAACGTCCTCTCCGGGCACTGATGGAATTTGTTGACTACTTTGTTGCAGTAGTCACACTTCTTAAGGAGAAGACAGTCTTTCCTGACGTGAGATGTTTTTTACAGTACCAGCAGCACTGCCTTTGACCCTTGTAAGACACGGAGACACGATCTCCGCGCATTACAACCTCGGTTGGAATGTCTCTATTTAAGTCCATGTAGACTACGATGTCGCCTATCTTCTGAAGAGGAGAATCGGGGTGCTGAGGGTACGAAACCCTATGCACCACACAGTAGTCTGACATGTAGCCCTTGAGATATTTCTCAGTCATCAGCGGCGATGCACCCCGGATGATAACTGGTAAATATCCGGGTTTTGTATAGCTCAGGTGGACGTGGGCTGCCCAACCTTAATGGTATCAGCAGACACTATACGGTCTGCCACATTACGTTGCCTACAGAGCATCCTCGACTCAGTCGGAGTAAGCCTCTGTAGAACCAAAACAGCGGGGTCGCCAGACGGAGGTACAGGAGGAATACTCGTTTTAGAGTACAACTCCTTCATGAACATGATGGCAAAGGGCCCGTCGGCAATCATATTCACCAAGTTCTTCATGGTGAATAAATAAAGTCACAGAGAGTGCGGGGGGGAGGGGCAAAACCTCCCCCGGGGGTGGCCCACTTAAAGTCACAAGAATCACTCACGCACGCGTTGGTTGGTTGGTTGCTGCGTGAGAAATTTCTAAGTCCAAATCAGTCACTCACACACACAGATGAGCGTACTATCAGCTACTATATTTTAGCATCCCATCTGCGCGGTCCTCTTCATTGCGTTGGCGAGAGAATCTGGGCGCTGTCTCAACTTTCGATCGGTCGGGCTTTAGGGACACTCCCTGTTGTTCTGTCCTCTTTCATTTCCTTTTATTTGCTGAAGTAATTTGCATCTTATCCTTCTCGACGAACCCCAACCTTCGGTCGCGCCGAAAAAGTTGTGAAGGAGGAGGGAAGTTGTTGACGTAATTCGTCACCCAACTTCTTTCTGACCCTGCTCGCCGTTCCTTAACTCTTACATCTTTCGTTGTCTGAGCATCTCTCTTGGTCGCAGCCTCCTGCGCTCGAGAGAAATGCTCTGACAGTAGATATTCATGATCATCGAGCTCCATTATTAAAATGAAGCTAAAGTTTCTAGCTCCCGGTAGGGTGGGAACTCTATTGAAAAGTGGCGCTGCATGTACAATCGGCCCAACTGCGCCTGCAGCGCCGTCCTACCGGCAGGTAGAAACTTTACTTTCATTTTCAGTTTCAATGAAAAACTCTATCGCAGATCACGGTCGGCCTTAGTGCGATCTATGCAGCACTTGGCGTGATCTGTTTTCCTTAGCTTCTCGAAACAATGGAAAATGGCCAAAGCTCGATGACCATGTATATCTAAAGACCGTGGTTATTAGTAATCTTTTAAATTTTATTATACTCTGTCCAATGAAAGTTGGAATGGGCGTGTCCAGTTAAACTTCCTATTTCAATTGTTAGACATTGTTGATTCTATTTTGGCATCAATGTCTAACAATTGAAATAGGAAGTTTAACTAGACACGCCCACTCCAACTTTCGTTGGATAGAGTATAGTTTTAAGTCCCTTTTTGATTATATTCTTGTAATTTTTTATGTCTTTACATGCTGCAGAATATAAATTTAAGATTTGAAGTCTCAATTTCCATTCTTACGTAAATGGTTAACAAAATAAAATTTTCCAATTATCATTTTATGAAGCGGCCCCTGAAGCGATAGGCTACCCAGCAGTACTGTCCTGTAAATTTTTGCAACACCCTGTACAATGCAGTCAAAGCCATCACGGTTGTTTAAACTGCCACTCCGTTACATTGCCACAGTTACTAGGTAGTTCTTCGTTCCTTGAAGATATGTTACTGTATCTGCAAAGGTGTTCCTCACAGCTCTTTATTCCAAAGTCTCCCATTTGATGTGCCAAATCCGTCTGGATCAGGTACGTCGCTTGGTTGGGAAGGTACCGCAAAATGCAGACAACAAAGTGGTGATCAGTGGACAGTTCTGTTCTTCTCCTCACACGAGTGCCCAACACTGATTGCTATAAGTCAGCTGGCACGATTACAAACTCAGTCGGCGATTCATGGTCCATTGCATCCTTGTACCAGGTATACAGGGTGAAAATTAATTCCACTGCCAAGCGTGGAGAGGTAGTAGGGATAGTCGAAACAAACAACTTTTCTTTATACCAGTTTTGCGAGAAAAATGTATGTACTAACATAGAACAGTTACAGCAGTTGTTCATAGTGTTTGTGTCGTTCCACACATGGCGGTTATGGCAATTGAAGAGACCATCCTTGGTGAACTGTGCTTCATCAGAAAACAAAAAAAATTCACCAAACGCGGGATTGACGGCAACATTCCGAAGATACCAATCGGAAAAGTGCACACGTAGTTGGTAGGCGTTGGGTCGCAAAGCCTATACAGTCTGTTCGTGGTATGGATGTTGCCCATTGTCATCCATGACGTTCCAGACAATTGTTTGACTGGTCCTCACAGCATGTGCGACTGTACGGGTGCTTGTTGAGGGATCCTCTGCAAACCGTTGCAGTATCTCCTCTTCCACACGCCCTGTTCTCACATGTCTTGGAGTTCTGCTGTAACTGGCTAAATATTTCTCGCAAAACTGTATAAAGAAAAGTTGTTTGTTTCGACTATCCCTACTACCTCTCCAAGTTTGGCAGCGGAATTAATTTTCACCCTGTATTTATGGACATCCCTGTGGCTGGAAGACGGTATTCGTGATGGAAAGTCCATTGTTACAACAGAGATCCAGCAGACACGTCCCATTGGCATTTAGATCAGGGTCATCATTCCTCCCATAAACGCTTTTCCACGTTTGGTCATTAGCCCTTGAGTGTGGATTGAACCACGGCCTTCTAGAAACTACCAGGCCTGAACATGGGATAGCTAAAACATTGTTACGTCGTTCTGGTAGTGCTCGTAGCCGACGAAAAAGGCAGGCCGGGGCACTAAAAAGTCACATGACCAAAGTAGATCGAGCAACAATCCAGCCTTCATTGTATCTATCTCGCATTTCAACAATCAGTTATTTTTCGTTTGTTGGAAACAATGAAGATTGGATTGTTGCTCGATGTATCTTGGTCATGTGACTTTTCAGTGCCCAGGCCTGTCTTTCTAGTTGGCTTTGGGTAGTGCACTTACAGAAGTAAGTTCAACAATATACAGGGTCGTTCATAAGTCTGTCTCCCCCTTTTATTTTTTGAACCGAAGCAGATATATCAATTTTGATGAATCCAATGAATAGGAAGTTGTGGGTGGCCTATCCCATGGTACACTTTTCATCATCCTAGCTATGCAAATTAGGACACATTCTAAATTTATCTCAAAAACCGTAAGGGATAGAGAAAAAAAGCCCAATTGCAAACTTGTTCAGCATAAAAAAACAAACAAAAAAAAATCATCCAAATCGGACCAACTAATCACCCACAATCACGTGGTGAACTGTTGTAGCTTACAAACAGTCACACTGCACAAGGAAAACTGAATGTTGATATTTCCACCATGTAAAGCATGCAAATCAAAAAATTAACATAAATTACCATACCTACATTTACTTTCATGCGGAAAAGCAAATAAAAGGCATGTTTCAGCACACAGAAGACAGAACAATTCCAGGATGGCAAGCTACACTGTTCCGGAAATGGTCAAAGGCCACCCACAACTTCCTATTCATTGGATTCATCAAAATTGACATATCTGCTTCGGTTCAAAAAATAAAAGGGGGGGGGGACAGACTTATGGACCACCCTGTATTAATGACGTTAAGTTCAGGCGTGGTAATTTCTAGAAGGCCGTGATTGAATCCGCTCAATAGGATGACAGAATCTGCACTCCCTCTCCTGCTGAAGGAAGCATCAACTTCATCTAAAAAGAGCGGATACTCTGTAACTGAATTCGGAGCATGTAAGAAAGAGATCCCGTTTCCCTCTCTGAAGCCATAAGTGACGCAGTTTTCCACCCGAAGGGGTACATTCTACAACATAATACAGTTCCGGGAGCTTGTGAGTATCCCCTCTCCCGCCTGAGTAGAAATGCTATAGGATGGAGACCCCAGTAAAAAAATGTTTCCACCCTCCTTCTAGGTCTATAGTTCCAGAACCTGGACGTTTTGTAGAAAAAATACTTAAAATATTCAGTCGATATCGTTTGGCTCCCTCCACTAATTCCGATTTATTTCCTGTAATGGAGAATACAGTCCACGTGCCGATTGAAAACACCCGGTGCCTTTGTCCTGCCGGGTAATAGAAGGCTTGCTCCCAGCCGTTTCCCACTGGTGGAGCTTCTCGGAGGCATTGCCCCGACATAACAGCCGGGAAAATGTCGACTATTTTTCGAATGGGAGCCTCTGCCTGACTCCCGAACGCGGGTGACTTCAACGCCACATCCGATGCATTATGAACTTTCTCATTTGTCGACATCATGAGAGATTGTTTAGATGCTTTTCATCTCACTTCTCAACTATGAGCTGTCTAGCAAGGATGACCCTAAAAAACACCCAAACCTATGATCCACGGTAATAAATAAATAAATAAATAAATAAATAAATAAATAAATAAGAGGGCATCTAATCGATCATGCGATAATAGTAATAGTATTTATGTTTTTGTTTAATTCTCATCATCGTATTGACTTATGTACACATTTAAACATAACTGATTACAGGCAAAAATCTCCACACCTCGAGAGAGGACTATCAAGTTTTAATCTATAGAAACAAATTGATTTTTAATTCGAAATTTTTTCTTTCCCCTATAGTAAACCAGCATTAAAAGGCCTGTTTTTGCAGAAGTCGAATGGAAAGATTGATGAACTGTAAGTAAGAATTAAATATTGCATGATAAAATTATTTTAACCATTCATTTTCAAAAATTCATTATATGTTATTAAAACTTTCCTCTCCTACGATTTCCTTTAAAGTTCTTCATGGCATGCAGGTTGATCCAAATAAAAGTATGTAGGTTTAGCGTACTTAAAAAAAAAAACTAACGCGCTCCACCGTTAATTGTTTTATCCATGTTTGTTGCTGGATGACGTCCATGTTATACAGGGTGTTTACTGAACATTTGGCATAAATTCAAGGGGTAATTCTTTCGTTTATTTTGAAAATCTTTTGACCTTCGATGATTTTCGGAATGCCGCTTTGTTTCGAAGATACAAGGCAAGATAAGAAGATACTAACCTAATCTTATCTTACTTATGGCCTGCTCGATCCCCGGACTTAAATCCCTTTGACTTTTTTCTATGGGACCATCTGAACTCGTTAGTTTACACTAGAGTTAAAAGAAAAAACATTGAATCGAACAGCTTACGGCAACCTGATAGGCTATCCCTATTACGCCAGCGGGCCCGCGAACGCAGGTGATAAGTGCTGTGGGTGGAGGACGATGCGCTTACTGTTTGTTTCCCATCAGAAAAAACGATGTTTCCTACTCTCCAGTTTAGAAATGTATGTTGTGAAGTCGTTGACGTCCGGTTCGGTCGAGGCCTTCTGCAAACTGTTGGCGTGGATACAAGAGAGTCCGTATTTGTCCGATCGCTAAGAGGTTCGCGCTCTAACGTTCCGTCCGAAGCCGGATTTACGTGTTGGGTTGTGTCCGTCCTCTCAGTTTTGGTGCTGGCGTCTGTACATATGCAATTATAAAAGTCAAGGAAATTGTTGGAGCTAAGGATTTGCCGTCGTCGCCCGCCGATAAAGCCTTCCTCGTCACAGCAATGGAAGGTCCACTTGCTGGGCTGCTAGGTTGTCCTTCTCCTTGATCTAGACTCTTGACATCTTATCACCAAACTCTTTTGTCTCGTCCGCCCGTCTTTTTATTTTGTCTTTGCCCCATCTACCGTACTCGGAAATTTGCATGGCCAATGGGGAGGTGGGGAGTACTATTTTCGTTGCGGGGATGAGAGGACGAACGGCGTGTTTTTATTTTGCTTCAAAGCACGTGCAGCTCCGTAGCCGATCGGTTCTCAGATGGAACGCTGTGACAAACAACACTGGTGTTTTTGAAAGTGTTTGGCAGTCATTGAGGTGGAGATTGGATAGTCCAAACACTTTACATTTTCAGCAATTACTGTAGAAGCTTTACATGTAATATTAGGTAATAAAATAGCATTTTTGTCGAAAACCCTTTATCGCCCTGTATCGTTGAAACAAAGCGGCATTCCAAAAATCATCATAGGACAAAAGATTCTTGAAATAAACCAAAGAATCATCCCTTGAATCACTCCGTATGTTTAATAAACATCCTGTATACAGTATGTATATACAGGGTGTTTAAAAATTCATTGGACAAACTTCGTATATACAGGGTGCGGCAGGTATTTGAGAACATGTGAGTATGACATAAGTCAATACGTCATACTATTTAACAATTCCGAAACGTGGCGGATCTAAAGATAACCCAGCAAATGAAGCGACATGCTGTCATCGTCTCATTGGTTGCAGGACACTCCGACTCCGAGATTCCTCCATTCCTGAAAGTCGCCCGTTCGTTCTGTTCAAAGTTCGGGGAGAACTGGACGCTCCCACTGGTGATGTTGCAACCGTTTCACAGAGGAAACGACATTGTCGGCGCTCGGAATGTATCAGGACGCCGGAATTCATCCCTTCTGTCCAAGCTACAATTGATGAGGACTCTGGAAAGTCCATACGGGCACTCGGGAGGGAACTGCAGGTTAATGAGGCGACCAAGCGACGTGTGGTGCATGAAGACCTCCGTTACAAATCGTATGTGTTGCGAAGGGGACGGTTCATGTCAGAGACAACCAAGAAGAACCAACTGGACAGGGCCAAGCGCCTCCTCAACATGCTGAAGCATCCGGAGGAACCACATCCCTCCCAACATGTGGCCCCAGCTCCCCTGATCTCAATCCTTTGGACTATTACGTCTGGGGCGTAGTTGAGAGGGAGTCCAACAAGCATCCACAAAGCACCGTTGAATCTCTCAGGCCAGCTAATGTGGAGGCAACGGCAGAAATCCAGATAACCAAACTCATTGCTGCCTGCAAGCGGTTCCTACAGTGTGTGGAGGCTGTCATTGCGGCGAACGGTGGTTTTATTGAATAACAATATGTATTTTGTAGTCCTTTGTACAAAAATGTAAATTGTATTAAAGGCTTTGTGGTATCTTAAGTGTCTGCTCCTTTTACCTGCAGACATCGTCTTGTTTTCAAATACCTGTCGCATCCTGTAGATTATATATACAAATATAAGATAGGATTGTCTAATAAACATGTGTCCAAATTCGAAGCAGTTTTGAGTAAATACAAATTTTTACAAAGAAATACCGGCCCCGAGATTAAAATGGAAACGTTGTTAATACTAACAAAAGTCTTCTAACAATAAAAGTCACAGTTTCTTTCAAACGTCGGTCAAAAATTGTAAATGTTTGATGGTTTGAGACATGTCTGTTAGGAAACCGCGTTTCCATTAGCAGCTCCATATATGAAGTGTATTCAATAAGTAACAGGCCGAATACAATAGGGATTAAACAAATGAATTATTTCAAAAATATTGACCGTGGTGTTCAAGCAATTATCCCACTGTGATACCAGGCGCGAAATACCCTTCTCATGGGAGGTCTTGGTCATTGTTGTTTGAACCAATTCCGAACCGTCTCTTGCACTTCCCCGTTCGTATGAAAACTACGTCCACTACTGCGGATTGATTTTGATTTTTTGGATGTGGTCATCCTGCGTGTTTCCATTGCAGACTTTGGCGCTTGGATACAGGTTCATAATGGTGGCATCAGCTCTCGTCCTCTGTGACAATTCTTGACAAGAAATCCTCATCATCAGAATAGCGCTCCAAAACGTCCAATGACATGGCCATGCGGAAGGCTTCTTGTTCTGGTTCCAAATGATGCCATTTTGCACATACTTTGCGGTACCGTAATGTTTCCGTGATAAAGGTGTAAACAGTCTCGACACTCACAAAAACCTCTGCAAGTGACGATAATAAACTGTGAGTTCCCTTGCGTAACTTCTCATCACACCACTAGGCGCGACACCTACACCTTCCATAAACACTCCTGTACACGTTTGCTGATGTCGTAAATGAAAACAAATGTCATCTGTGGATATACGTATATAACTCGGTAACAACGCTTTGTAGGACATATGTTCATAAGGACAATCTTTCTTGATTTGATCCCAGGAATCACCCCCCCCCACGATTTGTTACAAATGTATAGCCAAATCCTGTATATTATCCCGCATACAGCGACAGCAGATAGTGAAGGTTATTTGAAACTTTTGCCGTTTGAAAACGTACCACAGCCTACAAGGATATGTGTGACGCGTACGAGGGCGTTGTGAAAAGTAATGCATCCATGGCTGTAACTTTTTGGTAACCGATTTTCAAAATTCTTTTTACATCTGATACTTACATTTGTCCTCCATGTAATCCACTATTCACTTTTCGACATAGTCCCCATCCCTTTCCACGATGTGCGCCAACGCGTGACTAGTCGGGTGAACCCTTCAGAGAGGAATTCCGGGATTGTTGTCGAAACCAGGATTGAATGACAACTTTCACCTCGTCGTCAGAACGCAACTCATGTCCCTTAAGGTGCACTTTCATCTTTCAGAGTAGACCCTTTCTCGTTTGTTTAATTACGGAATTCCTCTCTGAAGGGTTCACCCGACTAGTCACGCGTTGGCGCACATCGTGGAAAGGGATGGGGACTATGTCGAAAAGTGAATAGTAGATTACATGGAGAACAAATGAGGCGTTGAGCGCAATAGTGGCCCAACCAACAATAATGTTGAAAAAAAGTAACATGTGGAAATAACTTGCTGATAGATTGCTGATAGATTGCTTTTTACAGTGCCATTGTGGCCCATCCATAGTTTGGTGTGCGTACCAACAGAGGTCGCTAAATTCCATTTTGCATACATAATAGGGAAGAATTCTGTGGATTTTCTCAGAACATATTTTTTTCGGCTTGGGCCACTTTTGCGCTCAACGTCTCAAATATAAGTATAAGGTATAAAAATAAATCGGTTACCAAATAAAAAAAGTTACAGCCATGGAGGCATTACTTTTCAAAATGCCTTCGCAAATGCCAAATATGACGGTGCTGAATAAGAATACTTTAATTTGGTCACCTAGTAAACACTGTATCAGATAATTTATTCTCTTAGAAGCTGAGAGAGAACAAATTTTATATGTACATTAATTTTTAAATTATATCTTATTTTACTCCTCACTTCTTAGGGCCGAAAGCAGAGAGCCGATTAAAATTATAGAAAACACCTTAACCGATCTTGACAAGAAACGAGTGACCGAAGCTGCCTTGCTTTCCGTCAACGCCAGCCCCTATGATATTCGCCAGATAGCTTTGGGCGTCACCAGCAGAATCGACCCATACTACACTGAAAAATGGGTGTGCTTCGTTTCGCTCAGCTGCGATCATTTGGCCCTCGAATATGTATATAAAAAATCCTCTTACATTTCATTTCTTTACGAGGACTACACTTTTGAAGTCTTCAGGGTATAGATTGAGAAAGTTCTCTTTATCCATCATCATGTGTTTGGTTTTTGTTTAGTTTTGTTTTGTTTTTTCTTTTCTTTTCTTCGCATGAAATTATCTTTGAATTATAGACAGTTATATTTCAGCTAGAATCGAAAATGAATAAAATTAACAAAATACTAGTGTACATAATAATAATAATAATAATAATAATAATAATAATAATAATAATAAT
>JAHWFO010078753.1:350149-378615 GCA_023313115.1 Rhysida immarginata | reverse complement strand
GTCTCTGTCCGTTAGTTTCTTGGGTCTACCGGTTCGTTGTTGAACTGTTGTTGATCCCCGGGTCTTCCATTTCATAATGACATCGCTTACTGTTGACTTGGGTATCTGAAGAAGGCTGGAAATGTCACGCACGGACTTGCCGCATAGGTGACATCCAACGATGGTTCCACGTTGGAACTCACTGAGCTCTGCCGAACGACCCATTCTTGCCAATGTCCAAGCAGAGTTGTGTCTGAAGGTGTGGGAAGCTATTTAAATGATGTGCAAGTCATTATCATGTGACATTGGGCCAATCGATGATCTGTGAGGGGTGTCCGGATATTTTTGATCATATAGTGTATGTAAGCAGTTGGAAAGATAGCTTTGAATGAAAGTAAATAAAAAAAAAGAAAGAAAAGGAAATCTGCAAAAGCATTAGATGCCTTACCAGTTGTGTCTTAAACTTCATTCACGCCAAAAATAACTCAAAGCAAAACGAAAGACTGCTGAAATGTAGAATCCGATGACTTCAGAAAGTGCTAAAGCTCTAAGAGACACCTACAGGCTGTCCCACAAAGGACTCCCTGATTTTAAGAATAAATATCTCGGAAACGAAGATCGATAGAAGAATGAAACAAGTGGGATGTTTATTTCGTAAGCCGTAAAAATCTTATAGAGAAGTTTCAAATTTAGTTACAAGTTAGTTACAAATGTTGCCGACAGCTGGCGCTGCATGCTGTAGCTGCAGTACGGAGTCCGAGAAATAGGCTATAAACTGTCCTTTGCAAGCAGCCATTGCAATCACATCACAATCAATTCAAGCTGTACTACTTTCGCAGCATAGATGGCGCAAACCATCCACTCCCTCCAGTATGCTACGTACAGCGCCACCTAAATAATTTGTAACTAAATTTTAAATTTCTCTATCAGATTTTTACGGCTTTCGAAATAAACATATCACTTGTTTCATTCTTCTATCTTGTTTCCGAGATAGGAGGGTAGCCCAGAAAGTAATGCACCACAATTTTTTCTTCAATTATTTATTGAACACAATGAAACTTATACACATCAAAGAATGATGTTTCTTCTACACTCCCTATTTTCCACATAATCGCCGTCCCGTTCTATCGAGACACAAGGGCGTGTATGCCCATTCGATACCAGTCCTTGTTCTGTTCATGCAGCCATTCCTTCACTGTGCGAATCATCTCTTCGTCATCCTCAAAATATCTTCCACGAACCGCTTTCTGATGGCCTCATTCTCTGTGCCCAGCGACTAACCGTACCTTCTGTCGACTGCTGATGCTCCATAAACTGCACATAAAACGTTGTGAATGTTTCCAACCGTTTCTTGCTCCGCAGTGAGAAAATCTATGACGACACGCTACTTGTAACGTACATCACTTACAGATTCCATGTTCTTCCATTGCTGCAAGTACGCTATCTGTCGGAAGAAACGGAAACTTTGCGCGCCCATTCCGAAAACTTCAAAGAATGCATATCTCAAGATTCGCATTCGTGCCATTGTTGGGGACGGAGAAAAAAATTGTGGTGCATTACTTTCTGGCCTACCCTCGTATTTATTCCTAAAATCAAGGAGTTCTTTGTGGAACACCCTCTAAAATATCATGAGGAAAATGAAACCTAAAGGAGCCTTATCTAAACCTAATAGAGAAAATACATGTAAGTGAAATTGCTGGTAACAGAATTAGATCAGAGAGAATTCATTTGCTCACACGAATACCAACAGCTGATCAATCAGGACAATTATGTTGCACTTTTTTATAACAAAGTATCAACCTCTCAGAAATACTGACCTTAGAAACCAAAGTGATATTTTACCAGATGTTTACAGAAAATTGGGCAGAAAATGGGAAGAGATTGTGACTAATGCAATAAAGAGTTCTTCTGAGAACAGTAAATACAGCAGATTATTCCTAGGTCAAAAATATAATATGTCTGTTTGATTTGAAGGGTTTGAAGGATTTATATCATGCAACCCATCCCTGAATAAAAATATACCGAAGTGCCAAAAGTCATGGAATACCTATTCAATACTGTGTAGGGCCTTCTTTTGTCCTGCGAAGTGCAGCAATTAGACATGGCATGGACTCTACCAGTTGGTGGAAATCCTCTGAAGAGATTTTAGGCCATGCAGTCTCGATAGCCACCCATAACTGCGTATTACAGGAGCAGAATCTTCTGTACGAATGGATCGTTCGGTAATATCCTGAAAGTGTTCGATGGGATTCATGTCTGGCCATCTAGATGGCGAGTTCATTCGTTGGCATCGTTCAGAATTCTCTTTAAAAACCAATTGCGATGAGAGGGTAAATTGTTCCTGGAACATCCTATCGTTGTTAGGGTAGAGGAAGACTATGAAGGGCTGCAAATAGTTAGCAAGCAGCTGGACATAATGATTCTTAGTCAATGGTAAGTCCAATTTGATTAGAGGTACTAAACCCTGCCATTTAAACATCTCCACACTATGATGGAGCTGCCATCAGCTTTCACAGTGCTTTACTGACACAACTTAGATCCATGAGGTCTACGCCACACCCGAATAATACCATCAGCTTTCACCAACTTGAATCTGACTCATCGGACCAAGCCATGCGTTTCCGGTCATCTAAAGTCCAATGAATATGTTCACGCGCCCAGGCGAGGCGCAGCCTCCGATCATCGTCCGATCCGGAGTCCGATAGTGTGCTGTGAGTAAAGCCACTCCTGTCGATCTTCTGCTGCCAAATTCGCTGCACTGATCTCATACACGTTTCTAGTATGTCCTTCTTTGAATGTGGCTGTTACGAAGGTTAATTCTGATATGAGCATGTAGCAGCCGTGGTTGGACACTACACTGTCCATGGTGGGAGGTAATATCTGATATGAGGTACTCACTGTACACCTTGGAACTCTGGATCAAGAAAAAGACCGATTAAACAAAGGTCTAAAACACAATCTACAAAGACGACACACAAAGGATGATTATTTTAAAATGGCAATTGGCACTGGCATGGACCTGCTAACCTAAGCGATAAAGAAGATAACATATTTCGGAACACTTTCCCACCAACGCAGACCAAAAGACCGCTATCCGGATCAGGAATAAGCTTTTGGAACATCAGGCCTCCGTAGTAGGTGCGGATAAAAGAAACACGACAGTGATTATTTATGACCAGGACTACAATAATAAGGTTCAAGACTACATCGACAAAGATGGCTTTAAAAGACTGACAAAAGACCCAGTATCCACATACGATAGAGGGGTCAAAAAAGCTATTAAAGGCTTCCAGTCTGGTTTATTTAAGGACCAGACCAACAGCTAGGTTGCAATAAGCATGCACCTCCCCGCATTCGTGCCCTTATAAAGGTTCACAAGGAAAGTTACCCAATTCGACCGGTAATATACTGCAATTTAATGATTTTATACCACATGGCCTGGCAAGTGACTGAAGTTGTCAAGAATTTATGCCCACTGGATATTTCCCATGTTAAAAGAAACAGTATGCAGGTGGTGATGAAATCCGAAACTATACAGGTCAATATTAGTCTCATTTCCCTGGACATTTTCAATCTGTACACCCTTCATTGATGACTGTTCCATGAAGCCGCAGACATTGTATTGGTATTGATCCGCTGGTACGTTATGACATCGTCAACGCCGTACACGTCCTTTGTAACCAGAACTACTTTGAATTCAATGGAGAACAGTACTTAATTCCTCATGGCGTCTTGATGGGCTCGCCTGTCAGTATGCTTATTTCTGAAGCCTTCCTCCAATAGTTGAGGGATAAGTTTGTCTAGCCACTTCTATTTCTAACCAACTATACGTCTACATTGGATATATTGATGATAATCTAATCGCCTTCAACAATGGTGTCATTAACGTCAGCGACATTCTCAATACCTTCAACGAATTCCATAGCAGTATTCACTATACAATGAAATAAGAGATTCAAATTAAGTTAAACTACTTAGACGTAACCATCTCAAAACACCTGTACAATAAACGCTTCGAGTTTGAGATCTTCTGTAAGGTGACGACCACGTCCAATATCATTGAATACAATTTCAACCACCCCCCGTAACAAAAGTATGCTGCAATAAGTCACTATTTCAGATGAGAACTTACGTACCCCATCACCAAGGAAGACAGAGACAGCTGACCAAAGAAGTTGCAAAGATAAACTACTTTCGTGTCGAAGTCGTTTATTCGATCTTCATAAAAATAGATCAACGGGGCCAGTCAAAATGTATTCAATAGTGTGGGCCAAGATGAGACAAACAGAACGGAGAAGAAATTCGCAACCTTCACGACCACAGGACCTGAAATCAGCAGAGTTACTAATATTTACCGTGGTTACCGATTATTATTGTACATAGGACCACTAACAAATGCAAATATACCCTAAACCCAAAAAGTGCAAAAAGTGCGATAATGAGTATATAGGACTAATATGCATGATTTGTGGTAACAAAAATCGTCTTTTTTGGAGCACTTTATCAAGAATAAACACCAGTTCGGTCCAATGGATAGAATCATGTCCATCATGCGAGTGATTAAAGACCCGAAGAAAATTATGAGTATGAGTCACTGGATATCCGGGAAAAACTAAAGATTGACCCAGACAAATTGTTAAATAACCATATATCATTCGAAAGAGAACCATTGTTAGATTTTATCACTGGCATTGTTAATCACACAATCAGCGGCATTATTTAATTGCGTTACTTTGTGAATCCACCAATCAGACATTTTTTTGTTCTACTTTGGTTTATTTGTTTATGCTGATTGGTAGATAGACACCCTATTTATTATACAGGGTTATTCAAAATGATGGACTCAATTTAATTTATCTTTATTTCTTAGATGTTTGCCATGTAGCAGGAGGGGGCCATACAGAACATTTATAACCTTTATTTGTAAACAAGAGATCCTCCTTACGTTATCAGTATGTAGCTTATTCACATACATATACAATTTATATTTCAAGAAATGAAGAAGAAATAAATTGAAACCTTCATTTTGAATAACCCTTTATATTCTGGTGTTATGCCATTTTCAACTTTGTAGTTATTTCGGCCCTGTACTTTATAGGACTGGTTTTTCAAGTTGTATTTCTTTCCTGTGCTATTGATGGACAAATTCACTGATTGGTTGCGCCCGTTTTAGGTTTTTTGTTGTTATTGGTCTGTGTAAATTACCTTTGCCTATAAATTCTAAGGTCGTTCTCTTGTAAACCAAGAGAAAGCGCCTCAAAAGCAAAAAGGCAGTCGGCATCGAGACCATTACCAACAGTGCTCTCAAGAATTTGCCTCCCAGTGTTATCTGCATCATCACCAAGGTCATGAATGACTGCTGGCTTAGCGGCCATTTCCCTATTGCCTGGAAGGACTCAGTCATCATCACCATTCCTAAACCTGGACTGCATCCTGCTCTTCTCACAAGTTATAGGCCCATTAGCTTGTTGCCCATGCTTTCCAAGGTCTTTGAGCGCACTATACTCAAGAGGTTCAACGACTACTGCGAGGCAAACAACCTCATTCGTAGTGAGCAATTTGGCTTCCGTCCAGGCCACTCTTGTCAGCTTCAGTTATGGAGGCTCGTTGCTGATTTAAACGGTCCTCTCAACCTCTCTATGTTTGGTGGCCTCATTTTCCTCGATGTCCAAAAGGCCTTTGATCAAGTCTGGCATGATGGGCTCATTTACAAAATGATTACCTACGGGTTCCCTGACGATCTAATTGCTCTGGTTCGCTCCTTCCTGTCAAAGAGGACTTTTCATGTTAAGGTTGGGAACTGCTTGTCTGAACCCTGCGATGTTAATGCTGGTGTACCCCAAGGCTCTGTCTTGGGGCCAGCATTATTCAACTTTTTTATCCATGACTTTCCCAAGTTTACAAAGTGTAATCTTTACTTATTTGCTGACGACGGGTCCATCATGATCTGGGCACAAAACCCAGCACATGTCATCACTCGACTACAAAAAGCTTTACATCAGTGCGAGAGCTGGTTCACAAAGTGGCGATTAAAGCTGAATGTCAAAAAGTGCAAGGTCATGTTTATCACTCGCAAATGCAAAAAGCCTCCAAAGCCTCTCTTCTTATTTGGCAAAAAACTTGAGTGGGTAAAAAGCTACAAATATCTTGGTGTCATGATCAACTCCAAACTAAATTGGAACGACCAAGTCAAATACGCGCTCAACAAAGCAAAGAAAGCGAGGTTCAGTTTGATTGCACTTCTGGGGCGAAACAGCGCTCTTGGTGTCGATAACAAACTCTTGATATACAAGGTTGTGATTCGTACTATCTTACTTCATGGAATGCCTGCTTGGGCTTCTATTTGCAAATCTAGGTGGAAGGATCTCCAGACCTTCCAAAATGTTGCTCTCTGGTACATTGCCCAACTTGACAGAAGAGTTGCCAACACCCACTCTATCTATGAGGATCTGGGGATGACCCACATAGGTACCTTTGTCCAGACTCTTATGAAGAACATGCTACCCAAGATGGAGAATCATGAAAACACCCTGGTTTCTGGTATCCTGGACCACCCACTGCTGTTAAGGGTCCCCTCAGGTTTTTAAGACCCCACCATGTCCTGGATGTCTGCTTTGATAACGTTAACAAGGCCGTCTTCCCCAACTATTTGATCTTCTAGATCCTACTGATTTTTGGGGACTCTATTCGTCAATCCACAATCTGACTCGTCCCTTCTCGGGACTCATTCTCTGGAGGACTAAAGAGGATCATCAGGCTTCTCTCCCAGTTCAGTGTACTTCCTCTGGTTTACTTTTTGGGCGAGCGTGCAAAGTGAGCATGGCTCCTGGACCACTCGCGTCTTTCTTTTTCACTACACTGTTCGATTGTCGATTGTCTTGTAAACCAACGAGATGACTTCCAAGAAGACCTAAAAGAGCCAACTACTTCCCGGAAAAGGTAATTCGATTGAGGAAAGCCAAAGGATCCATTGATATGCCGATGGTTTTGGTTCTGCTCCCGAACACCGAACATAACCAGTCATTGAAGAACATTACACGTATTGGGCCGCTGGCAGTGCTAGTGGAGGCCTTTCGAGGGAAAAAGAAGCCACTACAATGCTACAACTGCCTGCGCTTCGGACATGTAGTTATGGGCTGCACGGAAGATTCTCGTTGCAACAAATGTGCAGAGGGGCACCAGTCTAGAGATTGCCCCAAGATTAAAGGACAAGACCCCCCAAATCAGAAGAGGTGCGTCAGATGTGCTGGACAGCACACTTCAAGCTACACGAAATGCTCAAAACACCCCTAGGTTCAAAGGAAGCCTTATTCCAAAGTGACAGCAGACAAATCCTATGCTGCTGCTGTGTCTAAGTCGGAGGATAAAGGCCTCAACATTAACGACCTACCAGGTATGTATAAGCAATTAAGACGTATCTTGCATCTGTTTTCTAATCTAGTCAAAAGTAACCCACAGTTGAGTGAGCTCCTTATGAACAACTAATTATTCTACGGCTGCAAAACGTTATACAGTAATTAACAAAGGTGAACTTCGGTGCGTGATATGGAACGCTAGGGGGATTCCCCAAAAGTGTATCGAGTTTAACAATTTTTTGATAAAACAAGAAATCGACTTTGCTTTACTCTGTGAAACGCACCTCAAGCTAAGCCAAGACTTCAAGCTACCTGGCTATTGTGTGTACCGTACGGATCGTATGGCTTCCAATGCTGCAAAATGTGCTTCTGGGGGCGCTGCGATCATCATTAAGAAGGGAATTCAACACCAAGAATTAGTCTCCAAGTCTTATGCAGGTATGAATTGGCCTCCATCATTATCAATGACGTCTCCTTCGGTGAAGTGAAGTTCGTGGCACTCTACAATTCACCTAAACATTAACTTGACGTTAGCGAGCTTGATGAACTCTTCAGTGGTGACACTCCAGTCGTCCTGGCTGGTGACCTAAATGCCAAACACCCAAGCTGGAACTCCAGAACGCAGAACTACAACGGCTTGATTCTCTATAGGTACATACAAGGAAAAGATGATATCATCGCGGCTGGACCTGTGGAGGACACATACTATTGCGACCATTCCCATACTAGTGATGTTTTGGACATCTCGCTCTTGAAGAGTTTCTTCAAACCGTACAATATCTTCACGATTGATGACCTTTCTTCTGACTACAAGCCTGTGGCATTGAACTTTGACAATGTTGACATAAATTTCAGAGAAGAACTCAGACATTATCAAGACTGGAAGCTCTACAAAGATATTCTTAAGGACTATGGCTGTCATCCCGACATTGCGTACTGTATGGAGGACATCGATCACCGTGTTGAAGACATCACCAAATATATTAACAGTGCCATAGAAGCTAGTAACTATCCACCAGAGAATAAACCTCCTCATCGAATCCAACTCACTCCTGGAATCCAATGCCTAATTGCTGAAAGAAGCAGTACCCGTAGACTATGGCAATGCTATCGCGAACCTTGGCTCAAAAGCAAGTACAAACAGGCTAGTGCGAAGAGTCTAAGAGGAGATAAAAGAGCTTCGCGACGCTAGATGGAATGACCAACTCAAAAGCTTGTCGGCTCGCAACAATTAAAAGTATGGTCAGAGTATGGTCAGAGCTTTACAGAAGAAGAAGGATAATATGCTTCCTCCTCTCCATACACCTTAAGGTGGCTATGTGCAAACTGATCAAGACAAGGCCCGGCCCTAGTCATTGCAGATTCACTTGAAATGCAATTTGTTACTCCTATCATCAACAATCCCGAGAGCCAAATCATGTCTCAACGTGTGGAAGATGGTCTCGTCAACTTTGATGAAGTCTTGCAGCTTTTAACGATGAACGAAGAACAACATCGAGGCCAGAGAGATCGCCACCATCATAGGTAAACTGAAAAAGAAGAAAGCTCCAGGAAGAGATAAGGTGAGCAATAATGCCCTTATTAATCTCCCAAAAACTTTATTGACTATCTCACCAATATCATTAGCGACTGCTGGAAATTTTCTTACTTCAATGCATCTTGGAAACAATCTATTGTTTTGAGTATCCTCAAGCAGGGGCAAAACCCACCAATTCCCTCGAGCTATCGACCTATTAGTCTGCTCCCCTCAATGTTTAAAGATTTGGAGAAAACGATCATCGTCAGATTCCAAGACCACTATTTCGACAACGATCTACTTCGGAAAGATCAGTTTGGCCTTCTTGCCGCCCACTCTTGTCAGATGCAGATATGGAGGCTCGTAGAAGACCTGAGCACCCCTTTTTTAGGTACCGCGGAGTGGTATTCCTCGATGTCAGTAAAGCTTTTGACCAAGTATGGCATGGGGGCCTTGTCTACAAGATGATTAGAGACGGTGATTGATACGCAAATTATTCAGCTCAGCTCTTCATATATCCCTGGTTCAAATGATTTCTATATTTTCATTATCCTGCATTTATTTCGCTCTCATTGAGCAGGATTTTGAAATGACCAAGAAAACATTCTTTTGTATGCCATTTTCGATTAAATAACAAAAATTAATACTCTAATGGGGTTTAAGTTGTAATTTTAATTGTTATTTTTATCAGATTACAACCTTATATCCTCATCCATTCCTGCTTATACTATGCATGGTAGACATCGTGCTATGTATTCATGATGTTGAGGCTACATGCAGCGCCAACTATCGGCCGCCGTGGCTGATGTTCGGCAATCTTCGGAAATTGACATTAAAAACCCAATTTTCACATAATTAACCGTTAATTTTAGGGAAACGAATTATACCATAAAATATATTAAGACAAGCTGCATCTAATGACACTATAAACCCAACAAGTTAAAATTCCTTGTCACTTGACCTTTAATGTCGGAAAGTGCAAGACTATGTACTTCAACAGAAAGTTCAAAAGTCCCCCAGATTCTCTTGATCTATTCAATACGAAACTGGACTGGATAGACAACTACAAATATCTTGGCGTTATCATCGACTCAAGACTCTCGTGGAATCGTCACGTGATCTATGCTCTGAACAAACCGAAGAGGGCTAAGTACAGCTCTCATAGCTCTCCTGGGCCGCAACAGCACCCTCAGCATCGACAATAAGTTACTTCTGTACAAGTCGATTATTCGGACCATACTCCTTTATGGCATGCCTGCGTGGGTGACTATCTGTAGAAGTAGATGGAGCGAGCTACAGTCATTCCAGAATGTAACTCTGAGGACCATTGCCCAGCTTGACAGAAAGACTGTGAAGAACCAATCCATCCATTCAGATTTAAACATGGTCCACATCGGAAAATTTATACAGGACCTCCTTTTGATTATGGTGCAGAAGATGAAGATTCACGACAATGACCTAGTGACTGGAATACTGAAGAACTCAATGGATATGAAATGGCATATGAAGTATCGAAAACCGACGCACATTCTTGACATCAACTTTGAAGACATCAGCAACGTTTCTTTCCCGGACTACTGGAAGATGTGATAATCTTCTTTCTCGTTGTTCTTTTTATTTCGTTTGTATTTTGTTTCTGACAATCGCCAATCTTATTTTCTTTTTTGTATAATATGGAAGACCGCATGGGTTAGTTAGGCTTCCTGACTACCTCAGTGTATTTCATTTAGAATTTATTCTGGTTCGATGAGCTCTCTTTGTGAAAGCGCTGTTTTCGTCCCATCTGAAGATATGTACACTTCATTGTTCGATTGTCGATTGTCTTTAAATCAAGATAAGGTCGTGGTTTTTCTTGATGTCAGTAAAGCTTTCGATCAGGTATGGCACGAGGGGCTAATCTACAAGATCATTAGAGACGGCTTCCCTTCTGATTTGATTATGATGGTGAGATCCTTTCTCAGCGACAGGTTCTATCAAGCCAAAGGTGGCAAAAACTACTCCACGCCCCACGAGGTAAAGGACGGTGTCCCACAGGGTTCTGTCCTCGGGCCCATTCTCTTTAATTATTTTGCGCACGACCTCCCAAAACCTGAGAAGTGTAATTTATATTTCTATACTGATGATACTGCTATGATGGCATGGGCGCAAGAGCCATCTCACGTTATCACTCATCTGCAGAATGCCTTGAAAAAATTTGAAAACTGGTTTAATTGCTGGAAATTGAACCTTAACGTAGGATAATGCAAATCTGTATACTTCAAGAAAAAGCTTAAGCATCCCCCGGATTCTCTTGTGCTATTCAAAAAGAAACTCGAATGGGTTGATAACTACAAGTACCTTGGCGTTATCATCGACTCAAGACTCTCCTGGAATCGTCACGTAACTTGCGCTCTGAACAAAGCTTATAAGTACAGTCTTATAGCTCTCCAGGGTAAGTATAGTCTTATAGCTCTCCAGGGTAGAAACAGCGCCCTCAGCTTCGATAATAAATTACTACTGTACAAGACAGTGATTCGGGCCATCTTCCTCTTTGATGTGCCTGCGTGGGCGACTATATGGGGGCAGATGGAGTGAACTCCAGTCGTTCCAGAATGTTACCCTGAGGACGAGTGCGCAACTTGGAAGAAGGACCGTAAAAAACCTTTACATCAACTCGGATCTGAACAAGACTCATATTGGAAAGTGTGTCCAAGATCTCAACAAGGTGCAGACGATGAAGAGCCATGACAATGACCTGGTGGCGGGAATACTGAATAACCGGATGGAAATGAGGTGGCATACAAAGTATAGAAAACCGAGGCAAATTCTTGATGTCAACTTCGAAGGCATTGGCAACGTTTCCTTCCTGGATTATTGGAAGATGTAATACCACCCTCCCCTCTCTCCCACTCTCCTGACAATCGTCAATCTTATTTTTTGTTTTTTCATAATGTGGAAGACCTCTTTAAGTTAGTCAGACTTCTTGCCTATTTCAGTATATTTCATGTGGAATTTATTCTGGAAGGGTGAGAAACATGTATGCACTGCTTACGTCCCACCTGAACAAATGTGCACTTCACTGCTCGATTGTCAATTGTCTTGTAAATCACACACTGATGATGAGAACGTAGTTCTCGAAATGTACATCTGAGTCTTCTATTAAATAATTTTACGGATTTGCCGTTTTGTGCCTTTCCGCTTGATTACTCTAGTGTCCACAGTTTCGGGTCGTTTCAAATTTATCAATTTGAGTAATTATTTAACTTCTTGAGGTTGTTCTGTTTACCTAAAACTGTGATTATCTCGAGCAATGTCGGGTGCTTCTGCTGAAGGAGGAAGATCACTGCAAGTCAAAGTTTGTGCAATATAATTAAGGTTCATTAATTCAAGTAATGAAGATTCATTTCACTTCTGCGTATTATACACTGCTCAAAACATTTAAAGGAACACTTCTATTAAGCAGCGCGCAGAAGCAACTACAAATAATATGGACAAAATCGCTGTATGTGATCATTAAAAGACTGTTTATTTAACAATAGAATGCATTATTGAAACAGCTGGTGAAGAAACATAAAGAAAAAACAGGAAACTGTAGGACCCCTGCCTAAAACAAAGTGAAATGTCCTTTGGACGTTGTGAGGAGAATGTCCTGTTTCTTCCAGGGATCAGTTTTTGCATCACTCAGTAATGTGTATGCCTACCATGGGCTGTAGTTACCTCCATGCACCTTCAAGGCATGCTCCGTATCAGTCGACGGACGTGATCTTGGGAAAGCCGGTCCCATTCCTCAGTAAGTGCCTGCATGAGCTGTTGCAGTGTTTCTGGAGCCAAAGGGCGGTGTCGAATTCGCCTGTCAAGCATGTCCCAAAGATGTTCAAGGGGATTTAGGTCTGGACTCATTGCAGGCCACCTCATGGTCTGAATGCCATGCATCCGTAGAAGTCTTGAGTGACAGCTGCAGTGTGTGGACGAGCATTATCCTGCATCAGAAGGAATCCAGGCACCATGCCATGTGCAGCAACAATCGCATGTTCTTCCAGAATGTCACAAATGTAAACATCAGCGGTCATTCGCCCTCGGACGTCCACAAGATCCGTTTCATGGTCTATTGAGATGCCAGCCCAAACCATAATGGAACAACATCCCATTCGGCCAGTCTCACAAACTACTACGTCGGTGTTTCGCTCACCACGTCATTTCCAGACATGTAGACGACCATCACAGCGGGTCAGGCAGAATCTTGACTCGTCTGTGACGAGAACAGAACGCCAGTAGCGAAGCTGCCAGGTGACATGTTGATGTGCAAACTCTAGTCGCGCCTGTATGTGCTGGCGGGTTAGCCTAGGCACTCGATTTGGTCGTCTGGCTCTCAAGCCAACTTCACGTAATCTATTCCGGATTGTTTGATCTGAAACACCTACCCCAGTTGACATCTGCAGGTATTTTCTCAGGTCTCTGGCCGTTGAGGTTCTTCGGCGCAGGGCACAAGTCCGCACATAACGATCTTGATTGGCGGTTGTTGAGCGTCGGCGACCTTGCCCAGCTCTTCGTGTGTAAAAGCCAGTCGCCTGGAATCGTGTCCACAGTCGGAAAATGACGGAAGAGGAAACATTGAGGGCATTTGCCACAGTCCAAAATGATTGCCCGACGTTTGGAGCAATGTTACGGCTCTCGCAGCTTCTGCATCAAGATGCCTTCGTGGCATGTCAGAGCACTAACAAAAACGTTCCAGGAATGCCTGCACCTTCTAATGTTCGACCGTTATCTCCAAGCAAAGAGTGTACTGGCATGTAACCACTTTGTTTTCCGGGGGGGGGGGGTTATATTGCTATGCAAATTTCTCAGAACATCTGGCAGCAAAATGTGTTGGCTTCAACCATTTCCTATGAGGGAGACAGTAGGTTTCATGGTGCAGAAGATGAAATTGCTAAAAAGTATTATTTACGCCCTCTGTAGGGGATTCTACAAGTGTTCTTTTAATTGTTTTGAGCAGTGTATAAAAAATGATAGAATTCCTGTTGTTTGGGCTTTTCTTAGAACTTAACATTTTCTTGAAAATCTTTACAAATGATCAGTAACTGGAGATAAAAGTTCGAAGACTATTGAGAAAGAGTGGAAAGGTGACAGAAGAAGCAGCCCTTTCGCTCGGTCGACAGTTAACGACATAACCAATAACAAAGCATTTATCAACTCAACTCTTCAAATCGACAAGCATACTATATTATGCTCTGTAATAATCCTTCAAAGGATACATGTTAATTCATATCTATCGAAATGCCACCAAAGAAATGAATGAGTATTGGTCAGAGAAAACAAACAGTTACCCGGGCGTGGGAATCATCTAAACAATGGGAGCTTCGTCTACAGCAGGAAATTGTAGAATTACTGAAAACCATTCTGAATTATTTAACTTCTTGAGGTTGCTCTGTTTACCTAAAACTGTAACAATGCCGGGTGACTCTGCTAGTCATATATACAAAGAGTGTTTGTTTGTGGGCTTGTGTTTGTTTCTTATATAAATCTACAGTTTTATTCCGATCTTGATGAAATTTTGCACACTTGGTCTTCAAAAAAAGAGGAAGGTCACTGTCTACCTCACAATTGTAAAAAGTAATAATTATCGATTATAAATCGATATTCATGATGGCAGGGCATACTAATAAGAGGTATCTCATGACCAACAATGCATAAACGTTTATGCAACAATATGCACGGACCAATAATATAAATCTCATGACCAACCACGCCATTTGTGATCAAGAAATTATCTGGCTAGTTGTGCCGAAACTAATAAACTTGCACACGCCTAAATTGGAACAATTAACGGGCTATGTACTCCCAGTAAACCGTCCAAGTTTCGTGGAGATAGTTGGCTTAGGAGCCGAGTTGCCAATTAAAGGTTGTTTCATACTTGGAGAGGTCCATTTGTGAGGCCCCGGGATTCTGAAACCCCCGCCCTTATTTTAGTAAGACTTAATAATTAAATGTAAAGATTTTCCTTCAGCTATTTTTGTGATAGTTGTTAGTGTAACACAGGAGAGATCTTAGTTTATGAAGTTAAAGACAGTTTCTAGATTATTATTATATTTTAATTAACTTCTAATCTTAGTCAGTCATTTAAATTAGTTAACACTTAGTGATTATTTCTATAATGTTTATAAGGTGAGGTTAATATTGGAGAAGATAGACTAGCCATGTTTAGTTTATTTAAACATCTATCTAGTTTACGTGAATTATAATTCAGACGTTATTTGGTAGTTATATAGATAGAATAACTATAAAACAGTTAAGTAAACTTTTATAAAACAATTGAAGTAAACTTTTAGATTGGAGTTAGTACTTAGATTACGCAGGATGTGGTTCTAGGTTTACTAGGTGTTATGTTAGCGACAGTGTTTGAGTCAGATATAACGCATTGTCTGATTTTCATGTAAATGATGGTGGCATGATTTAAAAAGGAGGAGTTGACATTTCTTTACACCAATCATCTGTTTGAGTGTCTTTTACACACTGTTGTTCGGTTTACAGTTAGGGACTGGTGTGAGGAGAAGTTGATGCAGATAGTTTGTGAGAAAGTGGTCGGTGAGCAGTCGGAGAGGAGTCGAAGTGTAGTTACTGTTGAGAGTAAGTTGAGGAACCTGTCGGAGCAGACAGATGTAGACGTTGAGGTAGTTAGTGAATTGTTAGTGCGAGTGGTGAGAATTTAGAGCGAGTAACCTGTCAGGGTGGACAGAGGTACTTAGTATACATTCAACAATTAATTCAATTTATTTACTGAGGAGAAACCCCCTCTTTAATAGAAAAGAATATTTATTCAACATGGAAGCGTGAAATAGAAGTCGAACTTTATTGAGAATTTTCAGAATAGACGAACGGAGGCGAATGCGAGAACGTTAGATTGGATAACACACAGTCGCTCTCATGTCTCTCATTTCTCTTAGATCCATTTATTCGGTGTAGAATCAAATCATTAGAAATTTAGAGTTAGCTTTGGATATAATCAATCGTAATTGTAAATACATTATAAATAAATCAGTTGTTATTGTTTACAACCATTTGTTGGCATTTGCACCCTACCCCCTTATGTTAGAAAACGATCGGGAGAAACACCCGACGAACTTTGTGTTGTGGAAAAACTCATTCTCATTTAAAAAAGGAAGAGTGAAAGGGGAACTGGGAACCCTAGTTCGTTTGATGTATAAATCCATTCCCTAGGGCCGCAGGCTCCACACATTTATTGGGAGCATTTAACAATTTTTTTTTAATTTTCATTATGATTTTTACTGTATTAATTCTGTGAGAGTTTTTGATTTGAGGGGTTTAAGCATTGAACAAATTTACAGCCACACCCAGTTGCTTTTGCACTTGAGACTCCATCTTTATTGTTTTGACTAAGAATATGAGACAATAGAGAGTTAGTTTATTTTCGTTACGAGAAATAAATTACAAAATATTCAAGCAGTGTGCTTGTGCAAAAAATTCTTGTTAATGCCAAATCTGCAATCTTGTGTTTTTTTTCATATCGAATGCGAATCGAAATAACCAACGAGATATGAGGCGTTGAGCGCAATAGTGGCCCAACCAACAATAATGTTGAAAAAGAGTAACATGTGGAAATAACTTGCTGATAGATTGCTTTTTACAGTGTAAATATGTAAGTATAAAAAGGTTTTTTTTATCTACTACAATATGCCTTTGAAATATTTATCATCAAAATGTCGTATTTTTGTTTTGCGATTTTCTCAGAACATATTTTTTTCGGCTTGGGCCACTTTTGTGCTCAACGCCTCATATAATACTAGGGCACAAGCGGCGCCATCTAATGTAAGAAAGGGAAGTTTTTTAACGTTAGGAAATATAGCAAGTGAAATTCAACTGTGTTATCTAGACGGAGTAAAAAGTACTCAAAGGGATTCCATTTTAGTAGTTATAGGTCCCACTCTAGGGTACACAATAGAGCTAATTTGCATAATTTCGTAATTAATTTTTTCTATTGTTTTTTAATGAATGGGTTAATTACACTAATTAAGTGGTTAATTACTCTAATTAATTGATTGATTGATTGATGGCCTGTCAATAATGTCAGTGAAGGGTGTCATAACCCTTTTAAACTTATTTTAACCCTTTCCCTTAAATTTCTGTACTCAAAGAGGTTATTTGACAGATCTGGTTACATTTCTTGTCACTAGATGGCACCACAAACTCATGGTAAAAAAATACAAGAGTGGGGAGAAGGAATTACATTTCTTGTCACTAGATGGTGCCACAAGCTCATGGTAAAAGAACCAGAGTGGGATGGGGAGGAATTATTTTTCTTGTCACCTAAAGTCTATTCTATATTGTTTCAGATGTGTGGTTTTGCATCATCTTTTCAAGGTGCTTATGTGATTGGTTCTTTTAGTTTTCCGGTCTTTTTTATAAACGAATGTTCACATCGAGTTTTTTAATTTGTTTGAAGACCATGGAGCAAGCCTTTTTAAATCCAAAAAACCCAGCAGGGTTCGGTAGTATCTGCGGATTAGCAACGCAGACAAATCATTCGGAGAAAGAGACTCATGAATGGCTTCGCAGTGTTCCTAGTTACACACTACATAAACCGACACTACACCATTACCCAAGAAACCGAATGCGTGTTTATGCTCCATTCGAACAGTTTCAAGTGGATTTAGTTGACTTGAGCAGTTTGTCAAAAAAGAATGATGTTTTAAATTTCTACTTACCTGCATTGATGTGTTCTCTCGTTTTGCATGGGTTGTTCCTTTAAGAACAAAGACGGGTCTCGAACTCCAATCTGGTTTTCAAAAAATTTTCACACATGGTAGCGTTCCTCTAAAAGTGAATAGTGATAAAGGTCGTGAGTTTTTAAATAAACACGTTCAAAATTACTTTAAACGTCTCAACATCGTTTTCTTTGCAACAGAAAGTGATGTCAAAGCTGCAGTGGTTGAACGGTTCAACGGGACATTGAAGACGCGAATGTTTAAATATTTTACTTTTTCCAATAATCACAGATACATTGATGTTTTACCTGAACTCGTAAAGAGTTACAACACGTGTGTTCACCGTTCGATAGGTTTGGCACCTGTTGATGTGAACTTTAAGAATGAATCTGATGTGTGGTTGACACTGCGTTGTTATTACAATGCTGCACCATGTATGACACCAAAACTAGAAATTGGTGATTATGTTCATATTTCACGTGTTAAAAACTTCTTCCCCCATCTATTCATTCCACCCTTCCTATTGTTAAACTCCCTATTTGTTGTTTTTCCCTTTTCTGCCTTGTCAGTGAAATGTTCTCTTTTGGGATGAATATGAATTTGTTCTATCTTATAAGAAATGCGTTTTAAAATATTATCTACTGTCTGGGAAACTCATGAGAAAGTCTGTCAAAAATGGTTCTTTAGCTTCAAAATGCTTAGGAATGTAGTTCTTAATGACGGACTTCAAAAGAGTCGGACTTAAGATTTCAGATTTCTTGTCATCTAAGAAATTCCCCTATTTCTTTCGTGTGATTCCCCTCCTTTGTTCGTTCCTAATTCCAGACAACTTTCTGAATCTTGGAATTTTCCCACAGAAAGCCCCTCTTTTGCTCTCATCATTATTATTTTTTGCCTTTGGATTTCAAAAATCTGGAAATTTTATTTTCAGTTTTAATGAAAGTTTTAACAACTACTATTTATCTTCCTACTTCATGATGGAGTTTTATTCTATAAATTATAAGTTTTATCAGAATGAACAAGTTTTACACTTTTCTTCGATTTTATTTTTACCCTAGTGCATTTGAACTTCATTTTAAAAAAAAATCATTGTAAATTATTCTCCATCTTACTAAATTGTTTCTAAATTCTACATAGCTTTAAGTTGTTTTAAAAAAATTGACTCAGGTATTATTGAGATATTGTTTAACTTCTTGAGTTTGTTCTGTTTACTTATAACAGAAATTATACCAGGCAATGCTGGGTGACTTTGTTAGTTTTATATACACTATATGATCAAAAATAACCGGACACCCCTCACAGATCATCGATTGGCCCAATGTCATATGATAATGACTTGCACATCATTTAAATAGCTTCCCACACCTTCAGACACAACTCTGCTTGGACATTGGCAAGAATGGGTTGTTCGGCAGAGCTCAGTGAGTTCCAACGTGGAACCATCGTGAAACCCAGGGTTCAACAACAGTTGAACAACGAACCGGTAGACCCAAGAAACTAACGGACAGAGACCGTCGAGTGCTTCGTCGTGTCACCCGCAGCAACCGGAAGTCCTTGGCGGAAAAAATTGCCACAGAGTTTCAAAACGCCTCTGCAAATGATGCCAGTACCATGACAATTCGTCGGGAACTGCACACGATGGGATTCCATGGCCGTGCTGCTGCCCACAAGCCCCACATCAGCAGTGTCAATGCCAAGCAACGTCTGGAGTGGAGCAAAGCCCACAGAAACTGGACAATGGACCAATGGAAACGTGTAATGTGGACAGACGAATCTCGCTACACACTCTGGCAATCCGATGGACGAGTTTGGGTTTGGCGCATACCTGGAGAACGCTTCTTACCTGAGTGCACAGAGCCCACAGTCAAATTCGGAGGAGGAGGAGTCATGGTGTGGGGCTCATTTTCATGGTACGGACTGGGCCAGCTCGTTCCTGTGCAAGGAATCATGAACTCCGACCGTTATCTGAATGTTTTGGACAACTGTGCACTTCCAACGTTGTGGCAATTTTTCGGAAACGGGCCATTTCTCTATCAACACGACAATGCTCCGTGCCACAAAGCGAGGCATGTACAGCAGTGGTTTGCGGACTCAGGGGTCGAAGGAATGGGTTGGCCGGCACAAAGTCCCGACCTCAATCCTATAGAGAGTCTGTGGGATGAATTGGAAAGACGCTTGCGGGCCAAATCACTTCGGCCAACTTCTGTACCTGAACTGATTCTCGCTCTTCGGGATTAATGGAGGAACATTCCAGAAAGTACCTACCAACATTTGGTGGAAAGTCTTCCCCGAAGGGTGGAAGCTGTGATTCGGGCAAAGGGATGTGCAACGCCCTATTGATTTCCATGAAATCGTGGCTAGAGCGCAAACGTGCATGTGTCCGGATATTTGTGATCATATAGTGTATATCTAAGACTCTGGGTGACTCTAGATGGTACTATTTATATAATTTAATTTATAATAAGATTCATAACTAGTGTATAAATAATATAAACTTTCTCTTAATAAAATGTTTATACTAAGATTCCTAACTAGTGTATAAATAATACAAACTTTCTAGTTTAGAACAACTTTCTCTTAATAAAATGAAGTATGGAAAGTTTTACCAAGTGATTTTTCCATATTTAAAGAGTGTACATCCATACTTTTTTTATTTTTTTTACTAATAATTCTAATAATTCTTTAAATTCTGTTTTTCTAAATTGCTCAGGTATTATTGAGTTATCATTTAACTTCTTGAGTTTCTTCTGTCCACTTACAACAGAAATTATGCGAAGCAATGCCGGGTGACTTTGCTAGTTTTATATATCCATGACTCTAGGTAACTCTGGATGGTACTATATATATAATTTAATTTATACTAAGATTTCTAACTAGTGTATGAATAATACAAACTTTCTAGTTTAGAACAACTTTCTCTTTCACTCTCTCTTAATAAAATGAAAATTTGGAAAGTTTTACCAAGTGAATTTTCCATATTTATAGAGTATATATCCATATTTTTTTACAAATAATTCTAATAATAATTCACTAAATTCTGTTTTTCTAAATTCTTGTTTCAAAAAAAATTCACTTAGACGTTTGTAGATAATACATAACCGGTTTCTAGTGTGAGGCCATTAGTTGTTAAGATTCAGTCATCATGATGACTCATACCCGAGTATGACGATGATTGGTCCAGCGAAGAAGGTCATTGGGCGGTAGCCGCATGAGAACCCGCCTTCTCAACCTTTCCAACATATCATTGGTTAATCATTGTTCAGAAATGTTAATCATTCTTGCGGTTTTCCTTTAAATACTGGGCGTTTTTGCTAGCAAAGAGCACGGGTCTTCCAAACCTACTGAACTTGTAGTTCCAAGTCAGCAGTTTTGATCACTTCGACTAAACAACCAGCTTCTTCTTCTTTGACAAATAGTAAGTATGATTTCAATGTCTTTACTGTTTTCCCTTCCAATTTTTAACATCCAACCCCGTTCTAAAAAATACAAGGTTTTTGGTTTGCAACTGATGTATACCTAGACAATGAATTTTGTTTTTGCATTTCTAGTGTCTGCTACTCGGAGCAAACCTCAAACTAAAAAGGACTGCGAATCAACCCATTCCAGTTGGTCATCACTACCAACGCTCTGTGTATGTTGTTTTGCCCCAAGCCTTCTTTACAATTCCTACCATTTTAAAATTTGACTGTTTTAAACAATTATCTTCATTTTTCTATGTAGTCTGCTTCTTCTTCTCAAACCGAGGAATGTGGGTCCATACCACATACAAATTCTCGGGGTGTTGAAGCTGGGGAGTTCATACGTTTACAACGTGTGAGTTTTTACTGTGTTTTTTACTTATTTTCCCCCTAACTTATACTTCTTTTTCTTCTTCACTTGTTTTACATTAACTTTTTTTTTTCAAAAATGTCTAGCACTCCCGTCCAGAACATTACGTGGATTCTTCTTCGGATGAGGAAATTGCTCATCCTCCAACACCGCCAAAGGCAAGGAGCCGATCTAGGTCTCCTCTGCCGTCTACTTCGGAGTCAGAGACTCGTCAGTTTCACGAGTCACCAACATTTGATGACCTATTTTCAGCCACCATTGAAAATCCCAAACTAGGGGGTTACAACAACCTGGAGGAGGTTTTTTCAGATCCAGAAAGACCTTCGTCGGAGGAGTGAAACCCTGTCCGTAGATGATCATCTTCTGTAAGTATATTTTGTTTTTTTTGTAATGTTGTCCCCCCAATACCTCTTAGCATTCCTAGTGACATCCTTTTTGCAACTCCTCTTCTCTCTCTCTCTCTCCCTCTCTCTACAGAAAGATGCACAAATGCAGTCGAGATACAGTTTCACAATTAAAGTGTTTTTACTCAAAAAATCCGTTTCTAGCAATGGTCCTTATTGCCGTGGCCTAAAAAACCTTGCAGAGACTATTTTTTTAAAATGAAGTCCAAATTTTAAAAGCAAGGAGACCTGTATACAGGTTGCTCGAACAAAGATCAATTGAATTGTAAGAGAAATGAGTAAATTCAAAACAAGACAAGTGTATGTGGCAACAAAACTCTTTGTCTAGCACTCCCGTCCAGAACATTACGTGGATTCTTCTTTGGATGAGGAAATTGCTCACCCTCCAACACCGCCAAAGGCAAGGAGCCGATCTAGGTCTCCTCTGCCGTCTACTTCGGAGTCAGAGACTCGTCAGTTTCACGAGTCACCAACATTTGATGACCTATTTTCAGCCACCATTGAAAATCCCAAACTAGGGGGTTACAACAACCTGGAGGAGGATTTTTCAGATCCAGAAAGGCCTTCGTCGGAGGAGCGAAACCCTGTCCGTAGACGATCATCTTCTGTAAGTATATTTTGTTTTTTTTGTAATGTTGTCCCCCCAATACCTCTTAGCATTCCTAGTGACATCCTTTTTGCAACTCCTCTTCTCTCTCTCTCTCTCTCTCTCCCTCTCTCTACAGAAAGATGCACAAATGCAGTCAGGATACAGTTTCACAATTAAAGTGTTTTTACTCAAAAAATCCGTTTCTAGCAATGGTCCTTATCGCCGTGGCCTATAAAACCTTGCAGAGACTATTTTTTTAAAATGAAGTCCAAATTTTAAAAGCAAGGAGACCTGTATACAGGTTGCTCGAACAAAGATCAATTGAATTGTAAGAGAAATGAGTAAATTCAAAACAAGACAAGTGTATGTGGCAACACAACTCTTTGTCAAAGACACTGTTTTAAGTCGATGTATTCGTACTAAATTTTTGGAGTTCATTGCACCCACTGATTATGATGATGACATTTATCATAAGTATTTTCAATACCAAAAGAGCATTTCTACTTTTAAATGTAATGGGGTTCTCAGCCATACGCTTTCTAATATCTATGAAATAGACCAATTGGATGTCTTTTCTTATGATGTGTCATGTTGTTTTCGAAATGGTGATATACCAGATTCAGCAGTTGTGAGCTGTAGGGTTTTTCATTTGTTTAAACCAATTGATAATGTGTCTATTGTACTTGGTTCATTGGCTGTGAACGTAAGAGATTTTATAGTTGAGCCATATCTTGTTGAATCACAATACAAACTCCATAAATTTTTGGCTTTGTTACGCATCTATTTTACTCATCTTTACCGGCATTCGACTGATTAAGTTTGTTTTTTTCCCTCCCTTCTATATTTGTTACATTTTAGTTTAACATAATCGCTTCTCATATTACATCGAAGAAGCTGAACATTTTGTTACTTTCAAAGAGACCAGAAGGTGTTGGTTACGTAAGTGTTTCTAGAAACAGAAGAAAAACAGCAATGATCTGTTTTTGAATTAGGGACTTTCTCTCTATTTATAAAACGTTAGTGCAGTTTTTAAATATATGTAAAACAGAAGTTGTAAATATTCCAAAAACCACAGTTTGCTCAATTCGGATGAAGGAGCTAAAAGTCAATGACTTTTTGACAATATTGATAAACTGTTTTTTTTATTGGGGAAATCTAAGGTTCTTTATGTACAAGAACAAAGGACTTGAAAGTGAACGATCACTGTCACTAAATTTGCACGAGACATATGTGATCATAAGAGTTGTACCTATATTATTTAAAAACAATTATAGATTATAAATTTTTTATTATTTTTTTTTGAAAAATAACTACATTTTGTAAATTTTTTATACATTTGCATTTAGCACACCTTTTTTTCTTAAAAAAAAATGACCCAACCTTTAAATTTATGTACATGAGGAAATGCGGCTCGAGAAATTGAACTTTTTGATCCAGTTCAATACGAACCTTTAAATTTATGTGTTCGTGATAGCTCACCTTGCATTAATCACACTCCTTCTTTTCCAAAAAACGATCACCCAAAGTTAAACAAGGCATGTGATGAAAGTTTATCCAGCGGCAAGTCCCGTTCAACCCATCCTATAATCGTCCCAAGTCCCTCCTGCTCTATCATACCTGTAGTTAACACCATAGCAACCCAGACACCCCCTGAAGACATCTTTATTCCACCCCCACCACCAACAAAACTGAGACATATCCACCATCCCAAACTCTCTCTTGCGCACCAACGTGTTCAAAGAGGAGTTGAAAAACCAAATACTAATCCAAATTTGATTCCCCCATCCTCATCCATTCAACCTCAACTTCCCATCCTAAATCCAAAAATTCACCGTAACAAGCTCTCTCGCATACCAACATTTTCAGAGAGGGCTTGGAAAACCCACTTCACCTCCCCGTCCACCAACCAAAACCACTCCAGTCCAGTCAGCCTTACCACCACCAGCACCACCACTACCGCAATTCCCCGTCTCAGAATCCTCAAGTAGCATCCTTCAATCCACACCCCATCCTCTCCCTTCTGATTCCTCGTCTTTTATACAGCACAACCTCTCCAGTTCTTCTTCATCTACCATGCCCAATACAACACAAGATGATCATGCATTATCAATCAGCCACATGAGCTCTGGTTCCCCTGACGTTTTTTTTCATTAAATGAAATTGGCACTGTCATTCGAGAAAATATAAGGTTCAAACAACGAATTACCATTTAAATTTTAAAAAATTGAATGAAGTTGAGTTGTCGGATTTACCCGACGTTCTCCGATCGATTTTCGATCGTGTTTTTGACCAAACCCTGCGAGGAAGACGTTCAGAATATGACCATACATGTGTCATAATCCGAGCACCTTCTTTGCAAGATGCCGTGAATTTACGGTTTGGTTTGATCGATGAATTCACAGGGGAGAAAGTTCTGGAAGCTTTGCAGAACTTGGAGCAATCAAAAGCTGGTCTTATAATGGATGATCAACTTGAGTTGAACGTGGTTGTCCTTCACCGCCCCCATCCTGCAACGGGTAATGTAGATCGTAATGCCGTTCGAGTCGATGACCATTTGTCTTTAAAGTCTTCGGTCGTTCGGATAAATAATTCTGATGCCTTGTGTTTACCTCGGGCACTGGTCGTGGTATTGGCACACGAGGAGTGGAAATGGGCAGAGGAAAATAAAGAACCACCACATGTTATTAAAGCAAAAGTAAATGAATATTTATCTTTACGTCGCAGTCGTAACAGTTGTCAGGCACTTCATTTATGTACAGAGGCAGGCGTTCACCCCGAGAATCCCGGTAGTCTCGAGAGTCTTGAAAAATTTCAAACATTTTTAGCAGATAAAAAGAATGCCGAAATTGTTGTGCACTTGCGCTCCTGATTACGAGATATTTTATCCACATCAATTTCTCGAAACACATCCACCTATTACACTTCATTTAGTATTGCAAGATAATCATTTTGGGGTTATTACAAACCTGTCAGGTTATTTACGTAAGAGGGGGTTCTGCAAGCATTGTAGAGCAATGTTTCACAACTCTCAGCAGAAAAAGTTCCACCTTTGTGGTGGAAGGTGTGGTACATGTGGGGGTCAACACATGCGATCTTTAAGCTTCGATTATAAATATTGTAATATTTGTAATCGATTCTTCAAAGGTTCTGTATGTTTTGACACCCATTTAAAACCACACGAGTGCATTAAATCTTGTGTTACACACAAAAGGTGTGCTACATGCAAATGCATTCATGAAACTCAGAAAGGTCACATTTGTGACGAGAAACATTGTATTCGCTGCTATGGACAGCATGAGCCTGGCCTCTGTTTTGTTCTGACCGGGAATGAAAACCAGTCTCGAAATAATCGTTCCAACAAAAATAAAAAAAAAGACAATGTTCAGCAATATGTTTTTTTTTGATGTTGAAACAAAGATAGATGTTGAAACAGGAAAGATACAACCTGTTCTCGTGGTGATGAGTTACAGGGATGAGTCCGTGGGTGGAGACTATGTCTTTAAAGTTTTCCAAGGCGAAGGTGCTATGGATAAATTCCTGGATTTTTTATATACAAAACCTTTCCGTCAAAAAGGCACACGCTCAATATTTTCAAATGCAACTGTGTTTGCACATAATTTATACTCGTTCGATGGCATGTTCGTCATGCGATACTTATTTAAACAAGGTGTCACACCAGACGTTTCACAAATTTACAGAGGTTCAAAAATTTTGTACATCGGGGTAAAAGAAATGAAAATTAGATTTATAGACTCCCTCTCATTCATCACACTTCCTCTACGTGAATTTCCACGAGCATTTGGAATTTGTGAAACAAAGAAAGGCTTTTCCCGTTCGCACTCTTGAACAAAACCACCAGTAATTACAAAGGTACATTACCTGCCATTGAATTGTTTAAACCAGAAGAAATGAAACCCTCTGTGTTTGTGGAATTCAAACTCTGGTATGTAGCTGAAAAGTTACATGTTGGAGACAAGTGGGACATGATGAAGCAACTTGTACAATACTGTAAAAGTGACGTCCAACTACTTAGAGAAGGTTGCGAGAAATTTGCTTCTATCATGTTGGATTTTACAGGTTACAATCCTTTCCTCAATGACGTCACTATTGCTGGTTTTTGTAATCGAGTGTTACGAGAGAAGTACCTTAGCATTCGCTCCATGGGTATTGTTCCAGCTGGTGGTTATACCAGTCGCAGTCATCAGAGTGTAAAAGCTCTGAAATGGCTGGCATGGGAGCAATTCCAACATCCACAATCTCGAATATCATCGGCCGCAAATGGTTTTCAGCGCTGCGTCGGTCCTTACTTTTTGGATGGGATAGATGACGATCGCAAGATCGTCTTCGGATTTATGGGATGTTTTTTCCATTCCTGTACAAAATGCACATTGCCATATGCTCGTAGCGTTCATGGTAATCTCAATAATGCTGAGAATTTCCAGCGAACGCTCGAGCGTCTCAGTTTCCTGAGGCAGGAACTCCCAGACCACACATTTAAAGTAGTCTGGGAATGTGAATTTGATGAAAAATTGAGACAAGATGTTGAAATGGCTAAATTCTGTAAGAACCACCAGGTAGAACAGAATCCTTTTATTTCGCCTAGAGATGCGTTTCACGGAGGGAGATGCGAAAGTTTCGCAGCTGGGTTGGTCGAAGCGACAGAAAGCAAAAAGATTTCTTATTTAGATTTCACGTTGCTTTATCCATATGTAATTAAATGTGGCAACTATCCTAAAGTCCTTCCAGAAATAATAGTTTCCAATTTTAACAGATCCCCATATTTGTATTATGGGCTGATCAAAGCCACAGTATTGGCACCACGAGACTTATTCCTTCCGGTTCTTCCTTACAGATGCTCAGGTCGTTTGTTTTTCCCACTTTGTAGAAGTTGTGGTGAAGTACAATCGAAAGATTTATGTAGTCACAATGATGCAGAGCGAGCAATGACAGCGACTTGGTGCACACCAGAATTTTATCTGGCTCTCGAGCAAGGATATAAAATTGTACAAATTTTTGAAGTATGGAATTACAAAGAGAAGTTCACATATGACAAAGTTCATGGTAAAACACATTTCTTTTCTGAATATGTGAACGCCTTTATTGGCGGGAAAATCCAAAGTTCTAATTGGCCTTCGTCTGCTCAAACAGAGAGCCAACGACAGGCCTTTTTAAATCACGTACAACAACGGGAAGGAATAACCCTCGACACCACCAAATTTGAAAAGAACCCTGGCTTATGATCCATTTGTAAGTTATGTCTGAACAATGATTGGGTTTACCTCGGATTAAACGAGGATTTGGAACAATCTACAAAATTCATTAAAACATACGCTGAATTCTACAAATTTTAACACTCCATCTCTGGAGGTGACTGATCTCGACATTGTGAGTGAAGACGTTGTACTCATTTCTTACAAGACCATTCATCCAACCGTGCACGAAAAAGGTAACGTAGTCATTGCCTCATTCGTTACATGTTTTGGGAGAATGGAGTTGTATCGCATGATGAAAACCCTCGGAAAAAGAGTCAAATATTCAGATACAGACTCAATTATTTACATGGAACCATTTGACCGTGAACTCCTCCCACGTGGTTCAAACCTAGGGGAGTTGACAGATGAAGTTGCCGATAAGTACGGGTCAGATGTGTTTATCCAGAAGCTCATTGTGGTAGGAGCTAAAAATTATGTCTTGTACTTTTCTAATGGTGATACCGAGCAGAAGTGTAAAAGCATCACACTTACGAGAAGTGCAAGAGAAATTTTAACTCCTGACGCAATTGAGGAACTCGTGCGAGGCAACAGTTTGTCAGCAACTCTACAGGTCCCGGTAACTTTTAAGCTCGTCAGAAATAAAGTCACAGTGGGTTTGTTTAACAAACCAATAACCAAAACATTTCGCTGTACGAACGAGAAGCGATTCTCAAAGGAAGGGGATTTAACAATAAATTACCCATATGGTTACACAGTACCTTTCTGAGTATTCATTTTTCATTAATTCAATAATGTATCTTCCTTTCAAACATTTGTTTTCTACATACACACACACACACACACACACACACACACACACACACACACACACACACACACACAC